>MCJB01021014.1:49351-86852 GCA_002018475.1 Nicotiana obtusifolia
GGGAGCTGGTTTTGGCGTGAGAAACAGAGATGTTTTCATGGCTAAAATTTCTGAGTTTTTGCTATGGAAAACTTTTTTTTTTTGGGCTAAATATGAGATTTTATTAATAGAAGCATAGTACAAAAGTAGAGGAGGACATAAACCTTACCTTCAATAAAAGAGTAAATATACACTTAGTTATCCTAAAGTGATAACTAAGTATACCTAAAATGTGATAAGGTGTTAGACCTATGGTGATGTGACGATTGTCTATTTTAAAGTGATAGACAATCGCATTTACAAAAACAGAGTGTGATTGATTTAGGTCAGCTATGCAAAAAAGTACATGTGTCCCTGCTTCTATTATGTGATTTAAGGGTGTGATCCCTTGTATGTACATCTGGTGTCTAAAAATGATTTCTAGAATTCTCAAAAGAGTAGCAAAAGAGTGTAAACTATCTTCAATTTTGCTTTGTCCTTGAGAAGAAAAGCCAAGTTGAAGATGGTTATTTGAATTGGAGATTTTTGCTGGTAGATGAACAAAGTGCAGAGTACTTTTGTTGACTATGTGCTGTGGCTGCTGCTGTAGATTGTATGTGTGTTTCCTGTGTCTTCTTTTGAGTGGTCTGCTTGGTTTGGAGTTCCTTTGAGAGCTGCTATCTGCTCTTGTTTCAGCTTTTAGGTTGACTGCTTTTTTGTTGGCACTGTGTGACTGCATCTTCTGATGATGGTTTGTTGATGCTTCTATGTCTTGTGATGTATGCTGGTTTAGTATGTTGCTGCTATGTTGCTGAGTGAGGTCTCTTATCCAGTGTTGCACAAAGTCTAGGGGTGTCCTTGATGATTGCTGTAGTTGCAAGAGATTGAGCACCAAAAGTGCTAATACCACACCCTGTAACTGCAGCAATGATCTAGACCATTTCAGGCAGTTGACAGTGATGAGTGGGCTGCTGAGTTCAGCGAAGGAGATGGTGGTTATGCTGTTACTATTTTGCTGCTTAATGGTTCTGCGATCTTCTATATTAGACTCAGAAAGTTGCTTCTGTGGACTGACTATTGACTGTGCATTTGTGCCATATACTTGTTGTTGGCTTAGATTGTTTATATTGTTTTTCCTGTGTATTTGTGTATTGTTTGAGTTCCAGTGGTGTATTGTAACAAAGGGGATCCATGGTGATTGCTGTAATTGCAAGAGATTGAGCACCATTAGTGCTAATACCACACCTTGCAATTGCAGCAATAACCTGGACCATATCAGCAGTTGTAAAACTTGATTGGTGTTCGACAGAATGTCATTAGCAGCAATGAAGATGCTGCACATGATTTCTGTAGTGGCAGACTGGTTCCAAGAGTGTATCATGGTGAATATAGACCTGTGTTGTTGATACTGCCTTGTGTACCTACTGTATCTTTGCTTCTGCTACTGCTGTGTTACTGCCCAAAAGTGTATCTTGGGAGTCCAACTTAGAAGCCAGGGTAGTGATGGGATAGACTTTGCTTCTTTAGCAATAGGCTGGCCCCAAGAAAGTATCTGAGTGAGTAGAAAGATGGGTTGTGGATGTTGTCTCGGATGATTGCTATGTCTTTGATGGATTCTCTTTTGCTGCTGTGTTCCTGCTATGGCAATGCAAAGCCATAGTTCAGTACTGTCAGTGAGATGCTCCCAGGAGTAATACTGTGTCTTTGTGTGAATTTCTTCTACTGCTGCTTTGGTTGTGAGTTGTAGCAGAGTTCTGGAGTTTGGTGTGTTCTGCAGTTGAGCTATGTTGAGAATGTTTCTGGTTTCTTTTGGGGTTTCCTTGTTAGTGCCTTTTGCTTCATGTATTGTCCAGTTGTTGTTTGTGTCTGTACATTTGCTGACAGTGCTTAGAGTGGTTGGGGTCCAGTGTACTAGTTAAAAAGGCAATGGAAAGAGCATTAGAGCTGTTTCCCTCCATTGCTTTTTCAACAGTAGGTGGGATCCACTCAGTGATTTGTATTTTGTGTGAATGGCTGTTGATTGAACTCAAGGTGCTGCTGATGATTTCATGTTGATGACATCCCAGATCTTCAAGATTTCCTGCAATACAAGATAGTATATTAGCATGAATCCAGTGTTCCATTTCCTCCTCAGTCCCATGGCATCCCAGATACAGTAGTGTGCCTTCGAACAGCAATGTATATCTGATATGAGTTCCTGCATCGACATGATCTTTCCTAGGCTTCTTGCTGATATTCTGCTTTGCCACCATTGTACCTGTAGCATTAACAAATCTGTTAGAAAATTGTTGAGGTCATTGTTTGATCTCAAGTTTAAAGTAATGATCCATTGTGGTATTCTTGATGTAAGTAGTTGGAACCCTGTAGCCTTTTCTGTAGAGTGTTTCATTTTGCCCTGTTCCATTCTTTATCCTTGCTGCTGTGATTTCCACCCATCTCCTTTCCTTTTGGTTGGTTTAATTCCCTCTGTTTCCTACCACCTTTACTCTCAGATAAGGACATTGACTTTTATCACTATTAATCAACCTTCTACTTTGTGTGTCTAGATCACCAAAGCACTGACAATCAATAGGACCAACATCCAGGGCATCGTTTGCAATATGTTCTGCCAATTTGTTCCCTGAATGTGTGTGTGATTGTTGCATTGCATCTTGTCATCAAATCCTTGATTTATGCAACTATTTCCTGGATGGACCAAGGTACTCTCCATTCTCCTTTTATGCTCTTCATTAGCATCATAGAATCAGTGTGGAGGTCTAGTTGAAAGTGTTCATTCTGGATACAGAATCTCAAGCCTTCCACCATTGCCTGTGCCTTAGCTTCAGTGTTTGTGCTTTCTTTGATCTCCTTACTGTAGGCATGTATTACATCTCCCTCCTCATTCCTCAGTACAAATCCAATGGAGCTTTTACCTGGGTTGCCCCTGGAGGTGCCATCTGTGTTGACTTTGATCCTCCCTTGTTTGGGGAATTCCCAGATCACCTTAGTGTACTTCAAGGTGGGAGTGTATTATTCCACCTTACAGATTATATCTGGCTATTTATGTGGAATGTTTAGAATTCCTAGCTTTCTGACTTTAATAAGCATTTGGAGAGTAGCAGTAATTTGATAGATTACTCTGTTGATTGTGACTGTGTCCCCATATATTTAGCTATTTCTTCTCTTCCACAACTCCCATATGATCACTGAGGGCAGGGCTTGCATAATTGGTTTCAGCCTATTTACAACCTCTGCAGTCCAACATTTGGTCACTGCTTGGTGCAAGGTAATACCTTGTACATCTATTCCTGCATTGCCAAGAAAGTATCTCCAAACATTACGTGCAGCATATGATGTGAAGAAAAGGTGTTGTCTTGTCTCTTCCTATGACTCTGTACAACACCAGCACTTAGAAGCCATGTGATATCCCAGTTTTTTGAAATAATCATCCAGTGGTAGTCTGTTTCTCCAGACTTTCCACATGAAAAAGGAAATTTTGAATGGCAATCCTTGCACCCATATGTTTCTATAGGTATTAGCAGGATGCTGCCTCTTCCTCAAGTATTCCCAGGCTGTCTTGACTGTGAATTCACCTGTGGTTTCAAGCATCCATACTGGTTCATCAAGTACACCTGCCACATTTGGTGGTTTAATGTTGTTTAGTATATGTGTAGCAAGATCATTTGGTAAGATCTCCTTGATCTTCTCTTCATTCCAGTGGCCCTCTTCTACCACATCTTGTATGTTCTGTATAGTCTCATCACAAATGAAATCAGGAGGGGTAACAAAGTATAAGGCTCCCAATCCTGTCCAGCTTTCAAACCAGAATAATGAAGATCCCATTTTAGGTTGGCAGAGTATTTGATGCTCCATGATACTTCTGCATTCAATCATTTTCCTCCAGATGTGAGATCCACCTCTCCAAGGAACAATTATTGGATTGAGTTTTTTACAATATTTTTAGCTCATGAATGCACTCCATAAACTTGGTTTAGTTCTGAAGATCCACCATAATTTACAGAACAAAGTTGTAGACATGTCATGTAGGGATCTGAAACCTGCACCCCCTTCCTCACATGGCAAGCATAAAGTATTCCATGATGCCCAGTGCCTTCTTGGATTTCCAATAGAATTGCACTAGAATAATTGTGCAATTACCTTGTGAAGCTTGTTAATCACATTGGCAGGAGGATTCACTGCAGAGAGGAGGTGAAGTGGCATGCTCTGTAAGACGTGTGACGAGCACTGCCCTACCCCCTGTGGATAATAGTTTCCCTTTCCAGTCTTGAAGCTTATTCATCACTTTTTGTATAAGACTTTGGTAGTAGTCTATTATCCATCTCATGTAGAAAATTGGACATTCAAGGTAAGTAAAAGGGAAATCTTGCTGCAGGATTCCTGTGATCCTTTGTACCTTGTTGATCACTTGTGTTAAGGTGGAGTGATGCATGTATACTGCAGATTTACTCTTGTTTATCAGTTGGCCAGAAGCTTCTTCATATGCAGTCAATACTTCCATTATCAACTGAAGTGATGTGGCATCTGATGAAGAGAAGATGATGGTGTCATCTGCATATGCTAGGTGATTAATCTTGGGACTCCATTTAGGTAAGCCAAATCCACAGAACTGAGAGTTAGAATGTAGAGCGTTGAGTCCTCTGGACATGGCTTCTGCTGCCATTATGAACAGGGCAAGTGACAAAAGGTCTCCTTGTTTAACTCCTCTTGTAGATTTAAAGAAGCTATGTGGTTCTCCATTGATTAGGACAAAGTACCAGTTGTTGGCCACTAGCCCATGTACCAAGCCAATGGAGCTTTCTTCAAATCCCATCTTTCTTAGTACCTTGGTCAGGAATAGCCATGACGGTCTGTCATATGCTTTTGTCATGTTCAGTTTAATAACAACATTTGGGCTTGCTTTGGTTTTGAGTCGAATATCTGTTATAATCTCTTGAGTTAAGAGCTCATTTTCCACTATGCTTCTACCTTTAACAAAGCCAGCCTGTTTATCTGAGATTAGCTTTGGTAGGATGATTACCAGTCTGTCATGAACTACTCTGGAGAATATCTTGTTGATGAAGTTGCTGAGGCTGATTGGTCTCAAGTCTGAGAAAGTTTGTACTTCCTTCTTCTTGGGCAGCAACACCAGGTTTGTGTGTGTGACACACTTGGGAAGAATATGGCCATTAAAGATTGCTTTTACCATATCAACTATATCATTCTCGACTATATCCTAACATGACTGGTAGAAACACCTAGTGAAGCCATCTAGTTCCCCTGCACTTGTTGCATTCAAACCAAAGACTGCATTTTTAACTTCTTCCCTTGTTGGTTGATTCATTAGTAGACAGTTTTCTGCATTGTCTACCAGTGTAGGAATGTATTTCAGTATTTCAAATGATGCAGGGGGGGTGTCTTTATGAAACTGTGCTTTGAAAAAATTGACTGCTTCATCTGCTATTTTAGCATTGTCTTCTAGCCATGTGCCCATGTGGTTCTGAATTCTTCTAAGTTGTAACCTCTTTTTTCTGCCATTCACTTGTGCATGAAAGAATTTTGCATTTCTATCACCATCTTTAAACCAAGTCATGCCTGATTTCTGCTTCCAGAATTCTTCTTCTAAAGTTAAATACTTGATCAGTTCAGCCTGCACCTGTTGTAGTCTTATTATGTTTTGAGCAGTAGGGTGGAGCTCAAATTGGGCTTCATGTACTTTAACAACTTCCTCTAGACTTACTATCTTTTGGAAGATGTCTCCATATGTTGTTCTGCTCCATGTTGATAATGCTTTTTTCAATTTCTTCAGCTTGTGATTGAATATTATGAAAGGATCCCCAGTGAAGTCTGCTTTCCAATGCTCGCTTACCACTGCTTTGAAGTTGTGGTGCTTTATCCAGAAGTTTAGAAATTTGTAGGCTTTCTTTGTAGATGTAGCATTTGTGTTGCAAGTCAGTAGCAGTGGGCAGTGGTCTGAGCCTATTTTTGGCAAGTGAGTGACTTCCAGTTGTGGCAGCCATTGTTGAAGTGCACAGTTAGCTAAGCATCTATCTAGTCTTTTGAATATGCAGTCTTCTTCTTCTCTCCCATTCCACCATGTGTATATTCTTCCTCTAAAGCTTAGTTCAGAAAGGTTGCAAGTGTTGATGCAGTGTCTGAAGTCTTCAATCTCTTTCAGTGTTATTGGAAGTCCTTCAAATTTCTCTTCCTCATCTCATATGACATTAAAGTCACCTCCTACTAGCCAAGGCAGTGACATGTTTCTGGCAAGATTGTATAAGCCATCCCACAGTTAAATTCTTTCATTGGCAGTACATTTTGCATATACAAAGGTGACAAAGAAAGATGTTTGTGAATCCACCTCTGTTATTTTCAAAGTTAACTGCTGCTCTAGATCACATATTATGTCTACTTCATGATCCTCATCCACAAATACCCATATCTTGTTTGACACATTGGCAAAGCATTGTGGCAGTCCAATCCTCATCCTATATCTTTCCAATTTCCTGGCTTTTTGTTTAGGCTCCATGATTCCAATGAATTGAAAGTGGTACTGTCTGTGCATATTGATAAGCCTTTCAAAGGCTTTCATTGTATTGACTTTCCTTATATTCCAAATGATCCCATTCATGTTTAGGATTGAGATTTGGATAAGATCATCCTTGTTTGGACTCTTGCCCCTACACATTGAGTGTCTTTGCCCTATTTTTTCCTGTCTTTTTTAGCTGATTTCACTGCATCCAGTAATTTTGGTGAAAGATCTGCTTGTTTTGCCACATTTATTAGGTTTTGAGTGGTGGATTCCTCATCAATATCCTTTCCTGTTTCAGCAGTTTGCTCCCCCTTTTCAGTTTCACTTTTGAAACCTATCACTTGTAATTTGAGGCCTGCTTGATTCAGTTATGTGTTCATTGTGCTGCAGATCAGCTGGCTTTTGTTGATGTTACCCTCGTAGGAGCAGTCAGTTGTTCCAACCTTAATCTGTTGCTTAGCTTTAGCAGTTGAAGTGGTCTGTATCTCAGTGAACTTTATATTCTTGATCAATCCATCTGCTGCTTGCTTGCTACCTTCATACTCTCCAGCATTTTGGACATCACTGCCATAGGCTTAAGAGGTGTCAGTGTGTTGGATAGCATTACTTCCCAATGTGTGAGTGTCTTCCATTATGTCCTGCTGTTTTGATTTGCCATTTGCACTTTGTAGCTCATGATCCACTTCTTCATCAGTTGACTCCTCATCATTGCCTGTACCAGCTAGCACTTGTTCTTCCTCTGATCCTTTCTCTGCTTGTTCACTCCATAGTTTGCCTACACTAAGTTGGATTCATTGAGCCTCATCCACATCTTTTTCTGCTATCTTAAAGTTGCATGATTGGGGGGGAGGGGTGTCCTGGCATGATTGCTTATATGTGACATTGTTTCCAAAGGTTCTGTTAACCCATTGTCCTGTTGGTTCATTGACTGTTGCGGCTGTTATTATGTCTCTACTTCCATTCCTTTCCATTTGTTTCATTGAAGATTGTTGGAACTTGCTGCTGCCTGGTGGTGAAGTTATCTTTGCTGCCATTGAAGCATGTGCATTCTGCTCTCCTTCTGCTTTTTCAATTGCAGTCTCCTGTTTGTGCTCATTGGTTTTGCTTTATTCTATTTTCAGAACAGCAAACTTGTTACTTGTCTGCAGTATCTGAGTGTCTGATGTAGCTGGTATTACCTCCAGTCTCTGTTTGGGTTGATCTGCTACCAGTTAGTCTTTGCTCTGTACTTGATTAACCTCTTTCCACTGTAATACAATGTTGCCAACTACTTTACCACTTGATAGGATCATTAGAGGTGCTGCTTCTTTTCCTTTGTCTTTTGTTCTTGGTTTCTCAGTAGCATTTTCCTTTAACAATTCTTGGTGCAATTTCTAGCATTCTAGCATGTCATGTCCCTGCAACTTACATTGTTACAGTACATGGGAATAAAATCATATTGGATTTTAATCCACTCTGTTCTCACTGCACTAGTGGCCTCATTTTCAATGTCCATTCTAACTTTCTTTGGTAGCTCCGCCAGAAGATCAACCAGAACTTTTACTCTAGCACACTCGTCCTGTTTATAGTTGCCATATCTAGGTGTAGTGGTTTTCCAACAGCAAATGCAAGTGAGAATAAATATTCCTTCACAAAGAATATTGGCAGCAAGTTGGGAAATGAGATCCAAGCCATCGCTTTTGAGGTTTCTTCTCCTTCCTTGAACTTAGAATCATAGATTAATGTTCTCATCTAGTATTCGTATCCGTCTCTTGCGTTCAAGTAATACACTGATTTAGGGGTGAAATTGAGAAAATCTTGCCACAATTTCAAACGAATTAGTACATGCCTATCTATTAGTAATCCAATATTGTAGTCGCTCTTAATCCCGCACTGTGTAGAATTAATCGACGGAGTTCTTGAATGTCAGGCCAACCGTATGAAAACTTACCAATGACTGCATATTGAAGGCATTCAATTTGATTCATTCGTTCAACCTCTGTTTCTGTAAATTTGACGAAAGGTTGTCCTTGTAAGAAAGTAGCTCTCTTGAAAGGAATGGGTTCGATTGCCACTGACGACCTAGGGTTCTCTTTCGAGTTTGAGTTCAGTGTTGATGGTTTGAGCAGTTGACTATAGTCGAGGGGTTTTGGGTATGTGGAAGATGCAGCGAGAGGTTGGGAGGTGGATGAGGAGGGGTCGCCAGCCGGCGTATTACGGGCCGGCGTCGCCATCGCCGCTCGTGGGAGCTTTCTCTCTCTAATCGTACCTTTCTCTCTCTAATCGCCTCCCTCATGCTCTTCGCTGTTTCTATTATGAGGGCCATCTATTATGGAAAACTTGAAATTCAGAAGCACACTTTTTTTTTTTTTCAATTTTCGTCTTTTCTCCCCCGTTGTTTGTGAAGTGTGTTAATTATATATAGATGTGTGTTGGTATGGAGTGACGTGAGGGGAGTGGGAATCATGGGTGAGTGAAATCATTTTTGAGATGAAATTTGTTGCCAATTTTTGTGGAGAAGTGGCGTGAATTTAATTGCCTCTTCTCTCTTTTTTTGTTGTTAGTTATTAAGACAAGAATATTAATCAACTAACTTTAATATAATAAATCTAATTATTTACATATAATTTAAATAATACTAAGAAAAATACAATAGCTTACTTATTAAAATTCTAATTAAAAGAAACCAAATATTTTTTTTTTTGTAAATTATCTTCTATTTAAAAAAAATAGGAATAAAAACTTATACTCTAATAATGTGAATTTTTTTTTGTAGTTTTTTTTTTTAAAACTCTACTAAAAGTGAGATAAAGGTTTAAAATATCAAGATTGGACATAAAATATATAATTACACTAACATAGTATAGAATTTGGATGTGGTCAAAAATTAGTTGTTCACAATATGTGGACTTCATTAGCATCTAGTGGATATATATGTGTAAAGGCTCATTAAGTGGATTAAATTGGGTTCTTCGGAAGAGGGTGTTGATTTTGCGTCATGTTCCTCCTCCACATTCGAGTGCGATTTTAGGTCCCTTGTTGATTAAATTTCTTAAAGAATGGGGACTCGAATAGAAAATCTTTACCTTTACTTTAGATAATGCTACTTTCAATAACGGTGTAACGAATAGTTTAAAGAATAATTTGTCTTTGATGCGTTCGCTAATTTGTGACGGAAAGTTTCTTCATGTCCGTTGTGGGAATCACAGTTTGAACTTGATTGTTAAGATGGGCTTAGAGAAGGCTGATGTAGCTATTGTAAAAATTAGAGAAGGTGTTAAGCTATCAAGAATTCAGAAACAAGAATAATGAATTTGTGGAGTGTCTAATTAATCTTGGTCTATCATGTTCTAAGAAGCTACGCCAAGATATGCCTATTATGTGGAACTCCATCTACCAAATGCTTGAAAGTGCTCTTCTTTATCGGCAAGCTTATATTCACTATAACTTGCTTGACGTTGATTTTAGACATGGCCTTTCTGAAGATGAATGGAAAAGAGTCGAGATTATAGCTAAGTTTTTGAAGCCATTTTATGACATTACGACCTTGTTTTTTGGATGTAAATACCCCACGGCAAATTTATATCTTCCTAATGTATGTAAATTGAAATGTTATTGGAAGAACAAAAAAACAATGGCGATTCAGTGATGAGTGAGATGGGCACTTTGATGTTGGGAAAGTTTAAGAAATATTACGAGTCGTATAGTGCCATTTTATCTATAGCTATTGTCTTTGACCCTCGATATAAATTAAAGTGTTAAGTTTTGCTTTCCAAAGCTTCATCCTGAGAAGATTGCTAATGAAAAAGTGAAGGCTATTGAAGAGAACTTATAATCATTGTTCAAGGAGTACTTGATACCTTCGACTACAACCTCGTTATCGGGGGATCATGCTTGTAGTAGTGGTAGCAATGAAATGAGGGATGCATTTGATGAGTTTGATAAGTTTGAGAGTCAGTTGGAGTCAAGTATCGGCAAAACACAACTAGACTTGTATTTGGAGGAAGCTAATCTTGACCATAAAACAAATCGAATCTGGATGTACTTGGCTTTTGGAAGAATAACTGGCAAAGGTATCCAGAACTCTCATTAATGGCACGAGATATTTTGAGTGTTCCTGTCAAGCCCCAACCTCGGGGAGCGCGGTCGGCGCTCAGCCGAGCAAGCCTGTACAATACCTTCCACTCGACCTCACTCATGAACAAAGAAAAAATCTATTTTATTAATTAGACAATGAGGAGGATCATTTGAACAACACCAATTTATTACCATTAGTTACATCGTTTATAAGTCTCAAAATACATTCATTTTTATAGTTTGAAGTGGAACATGTAGTACAAATACAACCTTACAAGTTTGACTCTCCCAACACCAACATACAACACACAATATGTATACGTAGCCTCTAATAGATACAAAAGAGTACTATGATAGTGCCGGCAATAAGGCTCCGACAATACGTCAAAACATAATGCACAAGGAACAAAGATACACGACCCCGAAATGAAGTGGGGCTCACCAAATCAGTTTGGAAGAGGATATACCGCTATCATTGATCAAAGCTGCCTGCTGTGGAACTACTTGCATCCATAAAGGTGCAGCGCCCCTGGCAAAAGGGACGTTAGTACATATGGAATAGTACTAGTATGAATAAATAAACACCCTCTCAATGGAACGATCAATAAAATAAGGAAGAACAATCGTAGATCAATGGAAGCCTCAAACAATACCAAGACACCAATTGGGGAGAAAGATAAGATTTCAAGTAAATTACATATTTTAGGTTGGGAGATCTTTAGCACCGATATACTACCGTGACTTTAGCACGGAGTCTGATCACGGTCCGATCGGCTAGGCCGTCTCACCCAAAGACATCACCCACAATCACAATCACTATCAAAATCTCAATCATTATCTCAATCACAATCTCAAGCACAATCACCACCATGTGTGCGGCATGCCGTCCGATCTCGACCAGACTAGCTAGGCCGTCTCACCACAATTCCATGTGTGTCGACATCACCCTTTGCTAGCAATCATCTCATCCCATTTAAGTGGAATAATCTCATCACATCAATCTCATCCCAAATAAGGAAAATAATCACAATAAATACCTACACCTGTACGTGTAGTTTTGGGGTTAGGTCATTTCAACTCACCCCTCCTTGGTGACTAACGATACTCCCAATTGTTTATTATATAAAGGACTTTCAGTTCAGTTCATAGTCTTTTACTCATCTTTTCATTCCATTGGCACTAGTGGCCACAATTGTAATATCATTCTCGGCACAGTGGCCGTATTTCATATGTCATGATCATCCCTTTCACTTTCAAACATCATCATGGATTATCAACGAGCAAAGCATCTCTAATCAAAACCTTTAGTACACATATGAGCAACTAAGCGTCTTAGGCACCTTGGGTTTTCTTCCACAATTTGGCATAATAGCTAGCATTTGAGACATAATTGAATTCATAATATTTTGACGCATGGTCACATTTGTATACAATCTCGAAGGATATCACAATATGATAAGAGCATTCGGTATACATTTTGAACATATAACTTTTGACACAGAGTTTATTCAGAATAGTCAAGTTTATAAGAACAACTCGGAACATGAGTCATAAGAGCTTGAGCCTATTCATAACTACAACTTACGAGGACATCAGGGATTCGATTTTACACGAGGCGTTTAGCTACCATACCTCGCTTTGAGCTTCCTTATGTTACTACAATATTCCAGAAATCTTAGCAACTTCAATCTATTTGGAAATATAATAAAATTAAACACAAATTAGGAAGGTATTCGTGGTTTCAGCTCATTTGAGCATTTTAACAAATATTAGATGGACATTATGATCTCAAGGTCCTCCTATGGAGGATTCCTTCATCCCACAATCCAAAATCTACCCATTTGAGCTCAAAAACCTTCCCACAAACGTTGATAGTATATGCCTGCATAAATAACACTCTCACACCCAAGAATCACACTCCTCATTAACCATTTTCCACCCCAAACTCGAAATTGAAACTAGGGTATGGAACCTTACCTCTTGGATGAAGACCATGTGAGTTTTCCTTGTGAATTCTCCAAGTCTTGAGCAATGATTGATGAACAATTAGCTTAGGAATCCCCTCTCTCACTCTAGACCACTTTCCTTTCTCTAAAATATCAGTTAGGACTAGCCAAAATAAACCCCAAGTTATTTTTGTAGAAATGGGATGGGGAGAAATTTTTCCAAAACTTAAACTCTACGAAGTCGGGCCTGTGGTCGCAGTCTGGACCTCAAAACAGGTATGCAGCCCGCAAATGAGACTGAAGAAAGGGTCCCAAAAATTGGGCAAGGCCGAACAGGTCTGCGACGGATCTGCGGTCCCATAATGGACAGCAGAACCTCCTTCCGAAGTTTTCTCATGTTAGATCTGCGATGAATCGTGCGGCTCGCGAATTGGTTATGCGGTGGCATAATGGGCCGCATAATGGTCCTCAAAATTAGCTCAAGTTCTGCTTCACTCTGCGGCCGATTTGCGGCCCACAAAGTGGTTCTGCGGTCTCATAGTGGACCGCAGAAACGCCATGGTCTGCAAAATGATTCCTTCAACTCCACGACGTACTCTACAACTCTCAATCACATTACTCTACCTCGGGGCCACGAAACCCCGGGTTTTAGGTGAAATTTATGGGGCCTTACATTCTTCCCCACTTATGATCATTCATCCTCGAATGAGAGTCAAAGTTCACCATTAGTATCCAGTGTGACTCAGCTATTACTTCACACACCAGCAGTTCCAAATCTAACTCCCTAAATTTTCAAAAATTTCTCCAGAGTCTCCCCTGTAATTGGGCTCATCCACCTATCAAAGAATTCCAGAAACCCAAACTAACAACATATACATAATCCAACGACGTAACTTAACATGAAAACAATGCCAATTGTGGCCTCATGAGGAGTATATTACCAAAAAGAAACACCCTTAACATCAGCTGTACAAGTGAAACATAATTCATAGAAGGTAAACTCTTAGCATTTTCATAGAACACAACTTCATAGATACATAGCTATTCAAACAAATGAGGGTACTTCTTCTTCATTTCTTCCTCGACCTCCCAGGTGGCCTCTTCGACCTGTTGGTTTCGCCATAGCACTTTCCGGAGGGAATTTTTTTATTTCTCAGCTTATGGACTTGCCTATCAAGAACGGTAACTGGAATTCTTCATAAGTCAATTCCTCGTTAACCTCAAAAGTCTCAACCGGAACAATAAGCGACGGATCTCCAACCACCTTCTTCAACATGGATACATGAAACACCAAGTGCACTGAAGACATCTCTGGAGGTAGTTCAAGCTTGTAAGCCACCCGACCAATCCTCTGAATGATTTTGTACGATCCGACATACCATGGACTCAACTTCCCTTTCTTACCAAACCGCATTCTACCCTTCATGGGGAAACCTTCAAGAATACCCAATAATTCTCCTTGAACTCCAAATCCCTGCTACGTACATCTAAATAGGACTTCTGACGACTCTGAGCAATTTTCAACCGTTCCTTAATGATCTTAACCTTCTCCATAGCCTGATGCACGAGGTCTGGCCCTATCAACTCTGCTTCCCAAATCTCGAACCATCCAATGAGAGATCTACATCTCCTACCATATAAAGCCTCAAACAGTGTCATCTGAATGCTAGCATGATAAGTGTTATTGTAGGCAAATTCTATGAGTGGCAAATGATCATCCCAGCTACCCTTGAAGTCAAGAACACAAGCGCGCAACATATCCTCAAGTGTCTAAATAGTCCACTCTACCTGCCCGTCGGTTTGTGGATTGAAGGTTGTACTAAGATTCACCTGAGTACTCTACAACCCTCAATCACATTACTCTACTTCGGCGCCACGAAACCACCCCAAATTTTAGGTGCAATTTTACGAGGCCTTACAGTTTAATCACCACAGTAGCCCCCGAATCTGCATTTAAGTGTCATTGGAAAGTTTCGAAATTCTATCCTTCCCGCAAATCTGAGGCAAGCCATGTACTAAGGACTCGATTTGTGGAAGAGAAGGTAAATTAATATTATCTAGATTGGTTTATTTTATTTTCTGAATAACTAATAAACTGTAATATTTTGTACTTTTCTTTTTAAATTGTATAAGATCTTGATGATGGATCCGACTCTGATGAAGAAGATGAGATTGATATTGATCTTCAACCTTATCTTGTGCTTTCTGTACTTTTGAGATTCTATTACCAACTATTCTAATATTTATGATGATATGTTGCCAAGAAAAGTACTGTATCTAATGATAGCCACTTTTGATTGTTGGTCATGCTATTTTACTTGGTAATTAGATTTGGTATGTGGATCAAATGTCGTGCTTGCTGGTGCTGGTTTAACATTTCTAGTGTTCAATTTGGAGATCAGAATTGAAGCTTATTCATCAGTCAACAGATGGGAATTAAAATTTATCCAAGAATTCTAGATGCTGCAATTTTCGAGGAACATGATTAGCACTACTTGATCTGTAAGGTAGCTTTAAAGTTATATTAAGGAACCAAACTCCCAATAGGACCAACCTTTGGTTTAATGATTCCTAGTCCAGCAAGATATTTACATGGCAAAAGATTTGGAAACATACATATGATGCCTTACCTAATAGACAACTAGTTAAAATACAGGTGCTAAGACGGAAAAACTCAGGTTCAGATTATGTCCATCTTAAATGTACCCAGGAAATAATGCGTCATAGTATAGTTCTAAGCATTATATTTTGATATCTGCAACTTGTCTCCATGACTTCACAGCGTAAAAGAGATTCCTATTTTCTGAGCCACACGTATTTTTCATCTAGGTGAAGCTTTCCCAAGTAGATTTAGTTATGTGATCTAATTCACTAAGATACCCTGTTGCATACTACTTCATTGACAATCTGCAACTCTCCTGCTTAAGAAAGCCATTTTTTGGTTATTCCAGAAAGATATCATTTTCGCAACCTTTGAATTAGTTACACAACTAAGCACACATGCGTTAAATGCAAAATGAAGATAGACATTAGCATGCAAATTTTTCGTCTTTCTGCAATGCTTTCTGCTCTCTTTGTATTTTGCTGGTGCATTTCAGTGTATGTTGCCGGTGCATTCAATGTATTTTGGTATCTGGTTTAAACCGTACCATTCTTGATTCCTCCTGGTACATTTCGACGTATTTTGCTGGTGCATTTCAGTATATATTGCTCGTGCATTCAATGTATTTTGTTGTCTTGATACTTACTATTTTGTTGTATGCTGTGGGAGTTTGGAGATCTGGTTTGAGCGAGCTCCTTTTAACTTTCACCGTTCAACTTTCAGATTAAACCTTCAATTAATAGAAGAACTAAAGCAAAAAATATGATACATTTCTTTGATCTTTTTCCTCATCATTGCAGTGGTGTAAATAAAAAGGAACGACAATGTGAACTTGCCGATGGCAAAATGGATGACGGAACGTGAAGATGAAGAGAATGGATGAGAGAATTTGTTGATGAAGTACTGGTCAACCCCCTACTACTTGAATTGAAGATGAAGAATTTTAGTGAACTTTGTATATTTTTTATATTTAATCATAGTACTCAGTTAGAAAAATTAAAGTCACATGTTTTGATACTGTTAAACCATGTAGCTAGGAACTCATTACAAATTATTGGAATTCAGTAATGTTCTTCTGTTGCAAGTGGTAGTAAATTTATATTAGAGCTTGAGGCTAATATGAAGCCATGGATGGATAATATGATTACTCATTTTATCCGCCGATTAACTTATTTTTTATTCGTATTAAATATGGGTCGGGTCGAATATTTTATCCGTTTTTCGCATTACCCTTTTTTTTACCCGTCCATATCCGATCCGACCCACCCCCGTTTGCCACCCCCAGTACTATGATTCTACTTCAATGTGTGGTATTAGCAATTATGTTGCTCAAACTACTGAAGGAGAATCAGAGTACTACTGCAAACTTTTACACCCAAGAACCCTTACACCAGACCAACAGTTCATTCCTTCACCACCCCCATGGAGAATCAGCTCATGCAAACACCAACACACATCCTCCAATGAAACCAAGAATAAACCAATATCACACAACCAACCTTCCACTCAGCCTTTCAACAACGACATACAACCACCCAACCAACCTCATTTCCCCAGTTCAACACACCCTGCCTGCAGTTTCAGAAGCAGTCAACCAAATGCTCATGAATCCGGCAGCTTAATCCTTTCCATCAGTTCACACATATCTCTCATAACCCACAAGAGCCTCAGAGCTGACCCACACATAATTCTTAGAATCCACAAGAACCTGAGAACAAACACTCATCCTCAACCCAGACCTACAAAAGGAAAGGACAGAAACGCTCAATTTTGCTCTAACTTCTTTTTCTCTTTTGCAGGTACCTATTTTTTGACATGTTTAACCATTTGATCTATCTTCAGAGTGTGGTATTAGCATTTTCAATGCTCAATCTATAAGGGTACATCAGTAGTCAAAAGCATGCCCATAATTTTTCTGTCACTAAGGTGCAGGTTCATCTCTTGAACTGCAATTGGAACAGAAGTGCTCTATCACACATTTCAGAGCAGGAAAGTAGTCAACTTAGACAACTCCACAAAGGGAACTAATAGTGAACCTCCAGATACCATTCACCCATTTTTCTCACAAAAGCAATAGGGTAACGACTAGAGGTTTAGCTACACATTACAGGTCCCTCAACAGGGAGTCACCCAGTCAGAATTATGCATTCCACTACTGCAGACTCCAGTTCATCACCTTTTGCAGGCCATCCACAACACACCATCAACCACTGAGTTCATCAACACAACTGCAGCACCTCACAGACTTTATTAGCTGCAGATGCCCAGACATGAAAGAGAACCACCAGTCCAACCCTTTATTATTAATCTGTTTGTTTCCTTTTGCAGGTACACATATGTTTGATGTGTCTATACCATTGAAGTTTTCTCAGTGTGTGGTATTAGTACTTCCAATACTCATCATACTGGAGCACATCAAAGGCCCAAGACACACTTCTTTTTATTGTTTACATGTATTGGTACATACCAAATGGAAAACCATCTAGACACATCTAGGGGATCAAACCTAGTGGTCCAAGTCATTTACACAGGCAAGCACCATAAAAAGCCAATAGAACCAAGTAACACACACATGCTCCCAAGGCAAGATTGATCAAAACACACTCAGGGGTTCAAACCTAACTGTACAATATGTCACTCTTGCTATCAGTTTTCAGATGCTGAATACTACATACTGCAGTAGCTCCTACACCAGATTACAGATGCCATCACCTCAACTTGTATGCTTCAATGCTTCCTGGACGAAAGCAATAGGCCAAGGCTCTGTCTCTTCTGTCAGTTGCACCATACAGAGGCAGCAACTTCACTCATTTATATGGGTCCTTTTGATAACTATCTTCAACTTAACTTTCTATGTTCTGATTGTTAAAGCAAAGTTGAAGATAGTTTAGAGCATTCTCACTTGTTTTTTGCCATGCTCCATAGGAAGAATCTTCATATTTTCTAGATGTAGATCTTTGTTGTAAATGGAAGATTTCTTCTCAACTTACATGCATAGTTGATTTAGGTTCACTTGTACATTTTTGTATAGTTGAACTAGACTCACTTCACCTTGTTTTTGTATACCCAACTGTCTATCATTTATGGATAGACTATTGGCACTACACTACAGGTCTAACTACACATAGATTTCACGATTCATTTGATTGTCATGTTTGGATAACCAAGTATGTATCCACCATTGCCTTGGAGGTTGTTTACCCTTGGCTTCGGATAACAATTAAATTTGTACGTGGTTTTAAGGACACGTGATTTGGCTTGATACAAATAAAGGATAATAAAAATAAAAATTAATTCGGTAAGTAAATTGAGAGAGAATGCAAACCAAAAGTCTAGAATAGCTTGACCTTGATTGATTTCTCTAAGATAGACAAATATGAAGCAAATGAATGAAAAAATAATTAGAGCAGACTGTGTTTTTTGTATAGTGATAATCGTTTTCTCCTGATCCCTTTTACAATCACGCTACCCTTTTATATAGGGAGGGTAATGATTCTTATACAAGGTAAAAATCTATCTACAAGGTAAAATATCTCTTGAATTACTGATTTCAACGTCATTGATGATTTCCGCCGTGATTCCCGTCGAGATATTTACGTATCACGGGATTTCTGGTCCTTCCGTTACGCAAATCTGATAATTTTACCCTAGGACATTTTACCCTAGTCGACCTCAACGATCTCGTCCCGGATATCATGGCTTCGAGTTCCGTTTCGATGACGCCCGATCTCGACCTTCGTTCCTTGATGTCTCGACCCCGGCCTATTGAGCAGTAATTCTAATTGACACCAGCCATATAAATTCGAACCAAATATTCCCTATGCAAGCGATCTGAGTTCGACCCCATACAGATAGTCCCCTCGTTTTTTGGAGAGTAATGATGAAAAATGATATGAGCCGTAACTTTTTGATTAGGTCAAATAAAGACATACTTATGGCGTGCGTGACACGGAATTTAGGGCGTCACATCAGAATAAATAAAACGTCACATTGATAAATGACGGTGGCATTGTGACGCACATGGTAAATATCGAAAACGCCTTTTCAGAGACCAACTGAGGACAAGCCTCTGCAACGCCTGCAAATGTTAATTAATGCTTCCTCATTTTGGGACACGAACCGCCACCTTTAAGAGGGTATAAATAGTCCTCTTTATCTTCAGTTTCAAAAGTTTGCGTTATTTGAACATTCTCTTCTTCAAATTCTCTGAGTTTTCCTACAAGTGATCCTCCCCTTTATTCTTGTCCCACCCCTGCATCTATTAGCTTCTTTAACTCTTCATTAACAATGGCAAAAACATCCAAAGCTGTTCCCCAGAAACAAACCCCCTCTTCTTCTCAACCCGCTGAAGATCTGAGCCTGTCGTTGTTGAGGAAAATGCGACCGAACCCCCTTTGAAAGCGTTCGTACCGATTGGGTGTTCAATCGGTACCGATTTCAAGGTAGAGAAGGCTTCTTCGGTACCAGGCCGGTGCAAACCGGTCACTAGATACATTTGTTCGATTACGAACAAAATTATCGACAGGGTGAAGGAAGATTGTAACTGGGTTGATAAATGCGTGGTGGGCTACTTGAGTGTTTACACTTATCCCTTCACGTTGGGCCCTTTGGACCCCATCATCGTTGCCTTTTGCAAAAGGTATGATGTAACGCTGGGTCAGATTCACCCCTCTGTTTGGAGAATACTCATTCTCTTTTTCTTTTTTGTAAGTAAGATCGACGGGCACCCTTTCACCCTCGATCATCTCCTGCGGCTATACAGTCCCCGAATTTTCCGAGGGGGGTTAATAAAACTTGCTCGCCGAGCAAGCAAAGCCCCCCTCTCGAGCATTGACGAGGATAGGGATCGAGGTTGGATGAGCCAATTTGTTCGGGTGAAAACATCGGACCTGATTCCGGCGGAAGATATGCCGTTCCCTGAGAAGTGGAACATGAACCGTAAGTGCCATCCCCCTATTCCAATTTGTTCGATGTTCTTCCTTTGTTGTTTTACTAACCCATTTCACATGGTGTAGCTGTTTCTCGAACGCCGGCCGCGATTATGCACCTGAAAGAATGGGTCAAAAAAGTGGTGTCTCAAGCGATATCGAAGGGCTGATGGGAGGCCAAAAATCATGGTGAGACCGATAACGTTTAAATTATACGCCTTATGTTATCGATAATGTTGTCGACTTATAACTTACTTCACTCTTCATTTGCACGTCTATCGAAGGATGTTGAATTGAGTCCAGCATCCCCTGATAGTGAGGTTCCCTGCCATCCCCCTGCCTCAGAGCAGGAGAAGGAGAAAAAGAGGAAAGAAATCCCCAGTTCTTCTGAGCCCGAGAGAAAGAGACCGAGAAAAAAGATAGCTCGTACGCCCAAGACCTCGGACTCAATTTATCGGTTGATAGATGAGTCCGAGGAAGATGAAGACTTCAAATTTTTGGGCAACGAGCCATCTCGGGCATTCCCCGAGCAGAGGGCCTGTCACGACCCAACCGGAGGGCCGCGATATGGCACCGGACCCTGCTTGCAGAGCGCCGGCGTACCCCTCACATCAGCTATCTTACTTTCTTTATTATCTACAAAGCCTGTCATGCGCGTGCAGTTTCGAACAACATCACAGTGGGCTGAAACGTCATACCATGACATAAACGTACTTATATACATAATGTGCCAACGGGGCTACAGTGCAAAACTATACAACATAATACACGTGCCGACGAGGCAATACAACTGTACATGAGTCAACCTAACACTAGTCTATACATACATTAACATTTGTCCATGAGCCTCTACAAGAACATACATTAAGCAACCTATGTCGGAACAGGGCCCCGACATGCCAACATATCTACACAAGGTGCATACCAAGGCTGTAGCAAGTCCGAAAGATGAATCTTGCTAATATCTACTGAATCCGGATAGCCTACTGCTGTGGGGGAGCTCCGTCTATCAGTCTATTAGGACCTACAGCACGACATGCAGCATCCACAATAAAGGACGTCAGTTTGGATAATGTACTGAGTATGTAAGACAGGAAAACATAATATGAGAACGATAGTATAAGCATTAGGATAGAAACATGTAACCTGTAATAAGTGAATTGCTTCTGAGGGCAGCTAACCATGACCTATTCGTAGTGCTCATGTCTATACACATAACTCTTATAACATTATCGTACACATGTTTATTATCATTATCTTCGCTTTATATCCACGCTTCTGTGGGCTTGTCATTTTCATATACATTTATTGTTACCGCATACGTTCACATAACCGTTACCTTATACAATTACATACGCCTCCATGGGCTCATCATCATTATACGCCTCTGTGGGCTCATCATCGTCATATACCTCTGTTGGCTCATCATCATCATATGCCTCTGTGGGCTCATTATTATCATATGCCTCTGTGGGCTCACCATTATCATATCATAGCATATCTTACCCGGCTGTACTAGGCGCGGTCATAACATACCCGGCCTTCATTAGGCGCGGTCATAAGAATTAAATTACACATATATAATACATTGCATGCTCATCCATTAAACCTGTTTCAAACCCTTTTTAATGACATACGATTATGACCCTCTTTTTCTACATGTAATTAAGAATGTCTCTTTAACACGAACCTTGTAATACTCACGGAATACCATCAACATTAATATCATAACAACAAGAGCAATTCTTCCTTAGAGGGAAACATTACAAGTAATCCTAACTTCTAGGAATAGAGTATTCTTTTGGGGCTCGTTCATAGCATTGTATTCAATAGGAGTCATGCAAAAGAAAGAACGGTATGGTCTTACATACCTGGCGTTTACTGCGCCGGTTCTCAAGCTACGCAATTTGCCACAATTCCTTAGTCTACATTTAAGGAACAATCCAACCATTATTCACCAAACGTTATAACTATCGTCAATCATATTACTTCTAGTCATGCATGGTGCCTACCCACACCCCCTTTTCCTCCTCTAAAACTCAACAACCATGGTTACTACACATGCAATTCGTTTACGACCCATAATACCCATGACCCATTTCGTGTAGCCATACTTATCTTGATTTCATGGTTTCTAGTCACCCTTCCATGAGTCCTTACAGGCATGCAACCTCCTTATCTTGAACGTCCAAGGGAAAATTACATGAAAGGGAGTAATAACTTACCTTGCATGTGAATTCCTAGCCTTCTCCGTCGATTCCTCATATTCTAGGTCTTGCCCTCAATGTGGGTTCGTAGAAGGGGGAAACTCAGCTAGGGTTTCTCTCTAGTTCTTCAATTTCTTGATTCCTTCTTCAATTTAGGGCTTGGAAGAGGAAGAAATTAGTTGTGTTGGTGTGGGGCTTTGAGAGGGGTCGTTTGGGGCCTTCTACTATGTTTAAGTTCAGAAAAGTGAAGAAGGAACGGGTTTGGGTCCTTTTTATAGGCCTGGCAATAAGTGGCACGCGTGTCTGACATTTTCAGGTTTGAGGTCGCATATCCGCCACAAACAGGACATGCGGTTCGCATTCTGGTCGCAAATCTCAACCCAGGATTCTGTTGCATTATGCGACGCAGAAGGACCAGATTTGCGGTTCGCATTTTCAACAATGCGACCGCATTCTGGTCGCATTTCTGACGCGAGTCCAGCCCAGAACTCTGTTCCATTATGCGATGGAAGATGTCACATTTGCAGTCCGCATTTGCGTTATGCGGTCCGCATACTGGCCGCATATTTGACACAATTTCAGCCCAGAGCTCTATCTCAGCTTGCGACCTTGGTGTTGGATATGCGGTCCGCATTTGTGCTTTGCGGTCGCATATCCAACTATGCGACACTTCTGCTCTTTTTCTTAACTTTTGAACTATTTTACGGGTTCTTAGGTCCTTATATGCAAACTACTCCACAGCGTATTCTAATGTACGAATTTACGGGTTGTAACAGGGCCGATGAAACACATCTTCATCGAGTCGAGGGCCCCGAAATGGGGGCGAGAATTGGGGCTTCCGCCGATGTGAGAGGAGCAGTGCAGGGAATCTCGGGCCCTATAGAAACAATAGACTCCCCTTCTTTCTCGGAGTTAACCTTTAACGAGGCCCGCGCCTCAAAAGGACACTCCCCGGGCAAAAGTCATATACCGGAAGGCCCTTTCCAAGGCTTCTTCGATGGCGTGGAGTCGGCAGATACTTTTGGGCTCGGTAATATAGAAGTACCGAGGAAGAGTCCCTCCACCGGAATGAGCAAGGCATCTTTCGATCCAAAGCTGGTCGATAGATTTCCTGCTCCGAGTTCAGATCCTGATCAAAAGCGGATAATAAGGTTTGCCATTCCCGAAGATGCTAGGGCCCTTTCCGCGCCTGTGGGGGTGGCTAGTTATCTTCGGTGTTTGGTAACCGAAGAAGATCAGGCCGCAATGAACAAGGTAGATGTACCCTGCTTGTTTTTTTTTTTTTGGTTAAATAAAGCTTTTATTGATGTTAGTTAGATAAAATTTACATAATGAGAGGGGGACATGAACCTTACCTCCCCAAAAAAGCAAATGTACCTTATCTCATAGTTACAAAAATACAAAAGGTGTCCATTAGGTACAAATTGTATCCGACCTAGGTTAAAATAGTGTATATCTATCTTACATGGATGATAGATAAACATCTGTACAAAATCAAAGTGAAATACATCTAGGTCTCCCATTCTATTCATGTGTGTTTCTACTTCTCGTTGCTTGATGTTTGCTTCTTTGTGTGATCTTTCAATTTTGAATGCCTTTTCTCTGCTGTTATGCTTGTTTTTGTTACTTGGTGTGCTGGTGATGCAACTGCTAGAGTCCAGCTTTGACTGGATTGTGTTGCTGTCTCTTCTGTCAAAGGTTGCATGAGGAAATTGCCCTGTTTTGGCCATTTGAGAGTTACTTTGCTGATTGTAGTTCATATCGTTGACAGTTCTATGAAGTTTGCTGTTTTTATAGGTAGGAGGTAATTGATGCAATTGCATTAGGATGAGCACCGGAGGTGCTAATACCACACAATGCAATTGCATGAATGGCCTACTCCTATGTGAACAGTTTGCTGCTCTGCTGCTTGTGTTGTTCTCTGTCTTGCCTGTGCCTTGATTGAGGATGTTGCATTTCATTTTGGTATTGATGTTGAGGATGATGTTGTAGAAGAAAGATTGGTTCTTTGTTGTTGCTGCCTCTGCTGATTGGTGTTGCTGGGTATGTGAGAAGGAGGTTCTGCCATGTCTGTGCAGGAGTTGATATTGCTGCATATGCTGCTTGTCATTTTCTTGTGGATGTCTCTGCTGCTGCTGTTTCTTGTGTGGGAAAACTGCTTGTCTTCTGCCTTTTGTGCTGATGTTGATGCTGTTGAGTTGTTGAGGGTGTGGTTGCTGCTTTCTTTAAAGTTGCTTCCTGTGGGTTGTCCTTGCCTTCTGTTTCCATTGTGTGCTGTCGCCTGATGCCTATATAAGTCTATCACACCTCCAAGTTGAGCATGGTAACATGCTAATATCACTGGATAGTGCTCTAGAATCATATAGGTATTTTTGTCATTCTCAACACTATGTGTGTGTGTAAACAGAGTTGGGCTTGTGTGTGTCTGGGATCTTAATGTGGCAACAATCTTCCAGTTGAAGTCTTTCTTCTTTCTTGATTTTATTTTTGATCCTATCTTCTCCTCACTACCAGTGGAATGAGTACATTGTACTAATACCACCAACTGGAAGTTCGTCGAAGGGTAGGTCATTGATACATTTCCATTTCCATTGATGGCATCTGTTGATCCGAGTATGTCTAGCTAGTAATTATGTTCCAGTTCCTTTATATTGTTGTAGCCTGATGCAATAGTTAAGCAATTCCAAACATTCTTTGCCCTTGGATCTATGCGTGTTCCTATCTTCTCCTCCCTTCCAGTGGAATGAGTAACTTGTACTAATACCACCAGCTGGAAGTTCGTCGAAGAGTAGGACATAGATATATTTTTATTCCCTGTGGAAGTGAGAGCAAAGTTGATGTCCAGTTGTGTCTTCCTTTTTGTTTTGTTGCTCCTCTTGAAAGTTTGTTGTGTTTTCTGTTGTTCAGCAGGATTGTCCCTTTGATGATCGTCCATTGGCATGAGGCTGGAAATGGGCAGCACTGTCCAGTCATTTGGAATGAGACTGAGCAGTGAGGTCCTTCTGGGCAGCTTGAGATTGAGTAGTGGCATGAAACAGAACAGTGAGATCTTGGGCAGTGTTGTCCAGTTATTTGGCCTGAGGTTGAACAATATGGCCGTTATGAGTGGCATGTATTTGGGCAGCATCCTCTTAGAAGTTTGCGTGAGACTGAGCAGTGAGGTCCTTCTGGGCAGGATGTGACTGAGCAGTGACATGAAACTTGACAGCGGGATCTTTGTGAGCAGCATAAAAAAGGCCAGCATTGTCCAGTTTTTGGTCTGAGGTTGAACAAAGTTTCTTATGAGTAGCATGTATCTGGGCAGCTTCCTCATGTTGGCCTCTTCCTCGACACAAGTCATCTGTTTCTCTTCAGTTGCCGATGGCTTTTTGATGTCTGAGTTGCTTCTTTCCTTGTTGCTTCCATGATGACAGTTGTGAGGTTGTACATGTTCCAGTTTGTGCCTTGATGATGTTCCTGGTGTTATGGTCTTCCCAGTATATATCCCAATGATGGTTCTGATGTAGGAGAATCCAAGTACTCTATTTGGTCGAGGTATGTTGCAAGAAGAGCCCTCTAGCTGCAACTGTTGCTCTGGTTTAGTTTGCTGCTGCTTTTCCTTCCTGATGCTTTCATGCTGTCCAGAGATATTTCTGCTACTCAAGACCAGTGCAGCTCTATCAGCAGTGTTGTTGTTATAAATGATCCTGCAAAACAAAAGGTTGTTATTTCTAAAAAACAAGTGGTTAACTGTCATTTCCATTTCATGCTCCTTGTTTAGCATAGTTGCAAACAGTTTCATCCCTCCAAGAGGTGCCTTTCCAGTATGGCCATATTGCCTTCCCAGAGTCAGTGAGCATCCATCTCTCTGCTGCTTGCTGTCCAGAGCATCCATTTCCTGCACATGAAGCAAATTAATTAGAAAGGGTAGTTGTATCATATTGCATAACATTCTCATTTTATGAATTAAGGATTTTCACTCTTAGGTAGGGGGATTGTAGCTTGTCTGCATTCAAAATTCTTTTCCCAGTAGGGTCAAGTTGATTGAAATGGTGGCATTCAATTCTTCCAAGGTTAAGGGCATGATTAGCAATGTGATCCAAATCCCTTCCTATGGTTTTCTTCCAATTGTTCTGCCCATAGTTTCCCTGTGATTTGTTTCAACTGGTTTGCTGATCCTTCTTCTGCCTGGTTTCTCTCTTCTGCCTTGTCTTTGTTTAGAGAGTTCTGCTTTTTTCTTGCTGGGATTGGTTGCTGTCTGTTGTTTGATGACTGCAAGTGTTTGCTTTGTTGTTGTAGGGTGTTTGTGTCCTTAGAGTTGTCATGAAATCTTTCCCGGACCCATTGAGAGGTTGATTCCTCTCTTCTGTCTCCTGTGTTGCTTGTGCCTTGCGTGACTTCAACTGGTACATAGCTTTGGTTCACTTTTCTGTTATTGGTTTCTACTGATTCCAATGGTGTGTTTCTGCTGTTTTTATTTTTCCTTGCATCGTTGTCTATGTTGTAAACTTCTCCCTCAGCAGTTGTAATTCTTGCATTGTCTGGATTGCAAATGTTTCCTGGGGCAACATTGTTCTTTGAAGTTGAAACCTTATTGTGTTCAGCTGGTTGTTGCTTCATGTTCAGGTTTCTTTCCTCGTTGTTTGATTTCTTTTCCAGCATATTGTGTTCCAAAGTGCGCATTGTTCTGTTTTTTCCTCTGCTGGCCAAAGGGGCTGCATGAAGTGTGTTAACTGCTTCCTGATTTTCTTTTCTGCTGTCCATCATTGCCATGTTATTGTTCAGGTTTTCATAGTCTAGCACATCCAACTCTTGTACAATCTGAGATTGTCCCACAGCAGCTGTTTCATTTGCATTGCCTGGATTTTGAGAGTTTTCTGGGGTAGCTTTATTCAGCAGCGATGCATCAGTGTGTACAGGTACTTGTTCTATGTTCATTTTCCCATCTTTTTGGTCTGTTCTCTGTTTCAGATTGGTGAGTTCTTTTGTGCCCATATTGTGCCTTGCTTTATTTATTGCTCTGCTGTCTGCTGTGTGAGTTGCAATTGTGTTGGCTGTTTCCTGATTTCCGTCTCTGCTACTAATCACAGCTATGTTGCTATTCAGATTTCCAGAGTCAGGTGCATTCACTTGCTTTGCAATCTGAGTTGCTCCTTCTTCTTTGCCTAAAATTGCTTCTCCTGCTTCTAATGTTCCCTCCTTGTGATTGTCTGGCAGTTTATCAATGCTTTGAGCAAGTGCGTCAAAATTATTGGTTACCAGAATCTGCTGAGATTGCCTTTCCATAGTATACTTCTGTTTATTTTGTCTATTATCTTTCACTTCTTTCCATTGAGGGCCGATGTTACCAACAACCTTGCCGCTTGATAGGATCATCAGTGGGTCTTTCCCTGCTACTTCTTTCCCCTTTAATTTCCGGTGATCCACCTGTTTTTGTTCTTCAGCATTGTGTGCAATCAGGATTTCCGGATGAGCCTTCCAACATTTAAACATTTCATGCCCTTGAATTTTACATTGTTTACAGTATTTTGGGAGGTAATCGTATTGTATTTTGACCCATTCAGTCCTGATTTCCCCTGTTACTTCATTTTCGATATCTAATCTGACTTGTTTGGGCAAATCTGCCAAGAGGTCCATCAGCACTTTTACCCTTGCACAACTGGGCCTCGTCTTGTTTATTGTTGCTAGGTCAAGATGAACTGGTTTCCCCACTGCTGAGGCTATAGAGAACAGACATTCTTTCACAAAGTATGTAGGTAACAAATGTGGGAAAGAAATCCACGCCATTGCCATTGGGGTTTCTTCACCCATTTTGAATTTTGTGTCATAAATTTGCTGCCGCATCTGATATTCATGCCCGTCCTTAGCTCTCAGGTAGTAGGTGCTTTTGGAGGTTATTTTGATAAAATCCTCCCACAGCGATAGTCTGATAAGAACTAGTTTGTCTCTGAAGAGGCCAACGTTGCACTCGCCTTTGATTCCGCACTGTGTCGGAATGATTCTCCTCAATTCCTGTATCTCCGGCCACCCATAGGAGAATTTACCCAGTACCGCATACTGTAGACCTTCGATGATATTCATGCGCGTCACCTCTGTTTCCGTGTATTTAACGATTGGTTGTCCATGCATGTAGATTGGTCTTCTGAAGGGGATGGGATCGATTTTTTGGTTAGGGTTTGCAGAGTTTGAAGAGTTTAGGTTTGTTGGTTTTAGGATTTTGGTGTAATCTAGTGGTTGGGATGTGATTATAGGTGTGTTTGTGACTGGGTGGGTGTTCGTTGAGGGCTGGCCAGCCGGATTGTCACCGGGCGGCGACGCCATTAGCGTCTGTGAGGACTTTCGACGAAGACGAAGCTTTTCTCTCTCTTAACGTCTCACTCGCCAGACTTTCTCTCTCTTGATAGAATTGGTCTGCTTACCCTGCTTGTTCAGTGAGGCTCAACAAACACTAAATAAGGTAAGTTTCTAGTAAGCCTTATTTGGTGTTCGCCATTTGCATTTCAAACTTCGGCTAACTGTCATATTTTCTCTTGTACTTGTAGGCCTCGATGCTTCATCATGAGGCCTTTCTTCGACAACGTGAAGAATCGACGCGTTGCGAGCAGCTCAAAGGGGAGATGTCGACCCTTCGGGCCGAACTGGACTTTTTGCGTAGAGAAAATTCTGGCTTAATCGAGCAGATGGGGCAGCAGCTCGACCAAATAAATCGATTCTGATCTGAGGCAAGTGAGGCCAAAGCAGAAATCAATGAATGGAGAAACAGGACGGATCTGCTGACTTCGGAAAAGGAGGCCCTCCAAGCTCAAATGGTTTCATCGGAAAACCAATTATTGGAGGCAAAAGGGAAAATCGGGGCTCTGACTAAGAGCACCGATGTGCTTCAATCCCAAGTCGATGCGCTCACCTCAGATCGTGAAGTTTTGGTCAATGAGCTGCAAACGGTAAAATCGAAGGTTGCTGCATCCAAGGCTGAGGCCGATCAGTTAGTGGCCCAGTACAGGGCCGATGCCGAGGCTGCTCAAGATCAATCGAAGATTTTGGTCGAATATACCAAGCGTCAAACTCGCCTATCTGTTCTCGAGGAAATACAAGCTCGGGGCTTCGATCTATCAACCGAGATCGATGATGCCAAATGGATCGAAGCCGAAGCCAGAAAACAAGCCTTCCCAGAAGAAGAAGACTCCGAGAACACCGAATAAAGCGCCTCTTTTGTCTTTATTTATTTATTTATTTGCAATGAAGTCCCCACTTCTGTAAACATACTTTGTGCATATATATATATATATATATATATATATATATAAAAGTCTTGTTTTCTTTCCATTCCTTGCTGACTCATTTCGATTCTCTGTATTAGAACCGATGGTTCAATTTCGTGAATTTTCTGTTCTTCAAGCTCAGTTTAGACTTAGCCAACTCTGGGATATGCCTTAGTAGACTTTCCCTTTCTTCGATCGATTTGGTAGGGCCTTGGCCTCGAAAAGATCTGGGGTTTGCCTCAATAGCTCTTATTTCCGTTCGAATTTCATTAGCTCGGCATGGCCTTAGCCTTTTAAGAAATCAGGGTTTACCTTAGTAGGTCTTATTCCCCTTCGAGTTTTCATTAACTCGGTACGACCTTAGCCCTTTAAGAAATCGGGGTTTGCCTTAGTAGGTCTTATTCCCCTTTGAGTTTCATTTACTCAGTACGGCCTTGGCCTTTTAGGAAATCGGGGTTTTCCTTAGTAGGTCCTATTCCCCTTCTATTAAATTTGATTTTCGGATGAAACTATGAGCAATGTTAGTTTTTGATTGAACAATAAATCAAAACGACCCTTGGGCTCGGAGACAGGATATCAATGTAAAAGAACTTTTATTTGTATTCAAGTGCTTGTACAATTTGCTTAAGGGATAGATCAATCTATTTGGGTATGGTTCTTTTGACCGTTTGACCCTTTCGATTCCTAATGATCTATGAGAAGTTCCCCCAAATCGAAGTAGCTAAGCAGTCTTCCGATATTTGAGGTCGATCGAAGTTTAGCACCGAACATTGTTGTCTTCGATATGCGACCAGTCTTCAAATCCAAGTTAGCACGTTTTCTGGTTGCCTCATTAAAAACCTTGCCGTAAAACCCAATTTGGGACAAAACCGGTCGAAGGAAAAAAGAGTGCAACGCGTGCTTTCAGTCCAAATGTCCTGTGCCTTTCCAGTTCGAGGTTACTTTACTTGATACCTGCGAGTGTTAATAACATAAAACAAACAAAACGAAGACTGAAAGATAGTACCTCAACAATAGTATCGTTTCAAGTGATTTATGTTCCAATTGTTCGGCAGCTGTTTGCCGTCCACTGTTCCAAGCTTGTATGATCCCTTTCCGGTGATCTTTATGATGGAGTAAGGCCCTTCCCAGTTCGGCCCCAACTTTCCTTCGTTTGGGTCTCGAGTATTGGGTGTGATTTTTCTGAGCACTAGATCTCCGATGTTGAAATGTCGAAGATGGGTTCTCCTGTTGTAGTATCTTTCAATCTTTTGCTTTTGGGCGGCCAATCGAACAAGGGCTGCTTCCTTTCTTTCATCCAATAGTTCCAAATTGGTATTCTGTTACAACCCGTAATTGCGTAAGTTAGATTACGCCGTAAGATAGTCTATGTATAGGGCCTAAGAACCAGAAAAGAGTTCAAAAAGTTAAGAAAAGAGCAAAAGGCGTCGCAAAGCTGGGTATGCTACCGCAAAACCCACATGCGAGCCGCATATCTAACACTGAAATCACAGACCAAGACAGATTTTTGGACAAAGATCAATGCCAAAAATGCGGTCATAAGTGCGATTGCATTCTTAAAATGGGTACCACATATCGTACCTGATGCGTCGCAGACTGAAACAGATTTCTGGGCAGAAATCTACCTCAGGAATGCGGTCAGTATGCGGTCGCATTTCCAAAATGCGAACCGCAAATCAGACCTCCTATGTCGCAGAATGAGACAGATTTCTGGGCTGAGATTCACGTCCAGAATGCGAACCGCTTGTTGTTCTGTGACGTAAATGCGATCGCAGACATGTAGGCGTCAGACACGTGCGTCACTTATTTGCCGACCTTTTAAAGGTTTATAACCCAGATATTTCACCCTTACTTCAAACCTTAAAAGCCAAACGAGATAGAACCCCTGCAACCCACTTCTAAAAAATCCCACACAAACCTAAATCAATTTCCCTCTCTTTCAAGTTCTAATTGGGGAAAGAAATCTAGAGATTGAAGAACTAGGGAAAGGCCCTAACTGATTTCCCCTCTCCTTCAAGCCCTAATTGGGAGTAAAACCTAGAGGATGAAGAACCAAAGAAGAGGCAGAGTCATCCAACATGCAAGGTAAGTTACTGCTCTCTTTCATACATTCTTTTTCCTGGGAATTCTTGATAATTCGTTCAATGCATGTAAGAACTCACGGGATGGTGATCGGAAGCCGTGGGTTCAAGTTAATTACTGGTAATGGACTGGGTTGTGGTTGTTTTGGGTTGCTGTTGGACTGCATGTTTTACTACTACTTTTGTGGAGTTTTTGGAGGAAGAAGGGTGTGGAGAAACACCATATAAATCTAGGATTGTGGTTAACAATAACTATAACGCTTAGAGGATAACGATAGAATCATTTCTTTTATTGTAGACTAAGGAGTATGACAGATGCATAGCTTGAAATTGGTGCAGAGTGTACAAGGTATGTGAGACTACCCCCTTCCTTTTTTTTGCACGACTCTGATTATACACAATGCAATGAACGAGCCCCCGAAGATGTTCTACTCTTAGAAGCTAGGAGTGCTTATATTGTTTCCCCTCTTATGAGAGCATTGATGTATGTTGTTCCTTCGACCTTACGTCATTTTTGAAATGTTCAGAAAGTGTGATTCCTATGAGTCTAGCATGCATTGTCTATTTTACTCTACCGAGCCGCGCTATAGTCGACCGGGTATGGCACCTATTGTGCAACTATACATATGTTTATGTTTTACTCTATTTAGTCACGCTATAGTCGACAGCTATTTTACTCTACCGAGCCGCGCTATAGTCGGTCGGGTATGGCACCTATTGTGCAACCACAGATCAGTTGGGTATGATGATGATGAGGCCCACAGAGGCATATATATATATATATATATATATATATATATATATATGATGATTTTACAAAGGATATAAGTATATGCATTTGCACATCAGGCATTTCATGGTTTGTCGCACTCAGATGGTACAGGTTGTATGTTTCTTATCTCGACGCATATTTCCGTTCTTATATTATGTTTTTCCTGTCTTACATACTCAGTACTTTATCTGTACTGACGTCCTTTTACCTGTGGACGCTGCATGTCATGCTGCAGGTCCGGATAGACACGTAGACGAGGCTCCCCCACCACAGTAGGCTGCCCAGTTCAGCGGATATTGGCGAGATCCATCCTTTGGACTTGCCGTGGTCTTGGTATGCATTTTGTTATAGGCATTATGGGCATGTCGGAGCCCTGTTCCGACCTAGGTTGCATTACTTGTCTTCTATTAGAGGCTCATAGACAAGGGGTTGACTTATGTATAGTGAGATTGCCTTGTCGGCAAATGTATTTTTGTTGTATAGTTTTTGCATTGCAGCCTTGTTGGCCACATTATATATGTATGCACATGTCATTATCGGAAAGTTTATGCTGATTATGATTATTGTTTGTTATTTATACTAGCCTCGTCAGTCCTTATAGACAATAAGAGAAGTGTGATGACAGGTACGTCGGCACTCGGCAAGTAGGGCCCGGGTGCCAGTCGCGGCCCTCCGGCTTGGGTCGTGACAAACTTGTTATCAGAGCAGGTCTGTCCTAGGAAATTTCTATGAGCCGTGTCTAGTAGAGTCTTGATTATGGATGTGTAGCGCGCCACATTTATAATCAGGAGGTTACCTGACATTTAGGGTTGTTACCTTCTTCCTAAATCTAGATCGTGCGTAGAGGTGAGTCGTAAGTGTTCGTCCCAGACATTCGCCTTGTTTTCCGACAGCGATGCCTTCGACTAGGAAGCAAACAACTAGTAGACGGCTTGGTACAGATGCGGGAGAGGGTACTAGTCAGGTGCCCCAAGCTAGAGAAGACCAAAGTGAGCCTTAGAGTGAGATGCCGTCTCGGGCCTCATCTACTCCGCCTTCCCTAGAGGACATTAGAAGCCACCCAACATCTCCAGTTCCTCTATCTGGTACTACAGACCAGGACTTGCGGACTACGGTACAGTTGTTAACTAGCTTGGTAGCCTCTCAGACTCAGAGGCAGAATACCGGTGCAGCTGATAGACCGGCTAGTACCAGAGTTCGTGATTTTATTAATCTAGATCCTCCAGTGTTTACCGGGTCAGACCCCAAAGAGGACCCGCAGACTTTTATTGATCAGATTCATCGCACACTGCGGGTTATGCATGCTAGTGATACGGAGGCAGTAGAGTTGGCTTCTTTTCGATTACGGGATTTAGCAGTTTTCTGGTATGATAGTTGGGAAAGATCCAGGGGTCCGAATGCTTCCCCAATGATGGGGTCTGCATTTGGTTCTTCCTTATCAGTCCGACCTCCGGCACGGGGTTTCCAGTAGTCGACAGGTCACGATAGGGGTAGAAGCGCAGTGCCGAGTCCGAGTGGTACTCAAAATTGAATTTATGCTCTAACTGGTCGATAGGACCTCAAGTCGTCCCCGGATGTTGTTACAGGTATACTGTCTGTATTTTCTTATGATGTATATGCGTTGATTGATCCGGGATCTACATTATCATATGTTACACCCCTTTGTGGCTGATAAGTTTGGCGTCGAACCAGAATTAATAAGTAAACCATTTGCGGTATCTACTCCAATAGGAGATTCCGTGGTTGTTAGGAGGGTATATAGAGGTTGCACCGTGATGATTTGTAGTCGTCAAACCTCGGCGAATTTATTTGAGTTAACAATGGTTGATTTCGACGTAATAATGGGAATGGACTGATTGGCCTCATGCTATGCAAATGTCGATTGTTGTCGAAGATGGTTAGATTTCAATTTCCTAGTGAACCCATCATTGAATGGAAGGGGAATACTGTTTCGCCGAAAGGTAGGTTTATTTCCTATCTTAAGGCTAGGAAGATGATCTCAAAGGGGTACATTTATCATCTCGTTCGCGTTATGGATGCCGAGGTGAAACCGCCTACTCTACCATCAATTCCCGTAGTCAATGAATTTCCAGATGTTTTTCCAGATGAACTCCCAGGTCCTCCTCCTGAAGGGAGATTGAGTTTAGCATTGATGTGTTGCCCGACACTCACCCGATTTCTATCCCTCCATACAGAATGGCCCCGGCAGAGTTGCGAGAGTTGAAAGTGCAGTTGAAGGACTTGCTGGATAAGGGCTTCATTAGGCCTAGCACTTCACCTTGGGTGCGCCAGTCTTGTTTGTGCGGAAGAAAGACGGGTCGTTGAGGATGTGTACCGACTATCGACAGTTGAATAAGGTTACTATAAAGAATAAATATCCACTTCCAAGGATTGATGACCTGTTCGACCAACTTCAGGGTTCCAAGTATTTTTCCAAGATTGACCTACGTTCAGGGTATTTCCATGTGAGGGTCAAGGAGAAGGATATTCCAAAAACAGCCTTTCGGACGAGATATGGGCATTTCAAATTCTTGGTGATGTCGTTCGGGTTAACAAATGCCCTGGCAGCTTTTATGGATCTCATGAATGCCGTATTCAGGCCTTATCTTGATGTGTTCATGATTGTATTCATTGATGACATTCTAGTATATTCCCTTTCAGAGACAGAACATACGGGCCACTTCCGGATAGTATTACAGACTTTTCGGGATCGCAAGTTATATGCGAAGCTCTCCAAATGTGAATTCTGGCTGAACTCAGTAGCATTCCTAGGCCATGTGATATCTGACGAGGGTATTAGTGTCGACACTCAAAAGATTGATGCAGTGAAGAGTTGGCCAAGACCCACAACACCGTCAGAAGTACGCAGTTTTCTAGGGCTAGCAGGATATTACAGGAGGTTTGTAGAAGGGTTTTCCTCTATATCGGCACCATTGACTAAGTTAACACAGAAAGCTACCAAATTCCAATGGTCCGACGCTTGTGAACGTAGTTTCCAGGAGCTAAAGAATTGGTTGATCTCCGCGCTAGTGCTTACCCTTCCAGAGGGAACAGAAGGGTATGTGGTATATTGTGATGCTTCAAGTGTAGGTTTGGGGTGCGTATTGATGCAACGTGGGAAGGTGATTACTTATGCGTCAAGACAATTGAAGAAGCATGAAAAGAATTATCCAACCCATGATTTGGAATTGGCTGCAGTAATATATGCTTTAAAGATATGGCGGCACTACTTGTACGGCGTCTATGTTAACACCTACACAGATCACAAGAGTTTGCAATACATCTTCAGTCAGAAAGAGTTGAATTTGAGACAGCGACGCTGGCTCGAATTACTAAAAGACTACGACGTCGAGATATTGTATCATCCCGGTAAAGCCAATGTTGTGGCAGACGCTCTTAGCCGTAAGTCAATGGGAAGCTTAGTGCACATCGAAGCAGGTAAATGGGGGTTGACTAAAGAGCTTCATCAGCTAGCCAGTATGAGAATCAAATTATTAGACTCTGAGGACGGCGGTGTTATTGTACATAATACATCAGAATCATCTCTGGTAGCCGAGGTAAAAGCACGGCAATATGAAGATTCCACCTTGGTACGATTGAGAGAGGGCATTCAGCAGGGTAAAATTTCAGCTTTTGAGATCGGAGGGGATGGAACACTGAGATACCAGGGCCTATTATGTGTGCCTAATGTGGAAGGGTTGCGAGAGAGGATTATGAATGAGATTCATCAATCCCGATATCCCGTCTATCCCGGCTCGACAAAGATGTATCATGATGTCAAGGAGCACTATTGGTGGGATAGCATGAAAAAGTCTATTGCAAAATTTGTAGCCCAGTGTCCCAATTGTCAACAAGTAAAGATAGAACATCAGAAACCCGGTGGATTGCTTCAGAATATAGAAATTCCAACCTGGAAATGGGAGGTGATTAATATGGACTTCATTATTGGATTACCTCGCTCTTATCATAAGTTTGACTCCATCTGGGTGATAATTGATCGACTTACAAAATGTTCCCATTTTCTGCCAGTTAAAACGACTTACACAGCTGAAGACTATGCGAAGCTGTATATCAAGGAGATTGTTAGACTACATGGTGTGCTGGTGTCTATTATATCAGACCGAGGAGCTCAATTTACGGCTAACTTTTGGAGATCTTTTCAGAAGGGCTCAATTTACGGACAGGCTGAACGTACTATCCAGACACTGGAAGATATGCTGCGAGCATGTGCTCTCGATTTTAAGGGAAATTGGGATGACCATCTTCCACTCATGGAATTTGGCTACAATAATAGCTACCACTCCAGTATTAAGATGGCCCCATACGAGACACTATACGGGAGGAGATGTATCTCACCAGTTGGATGGTTCGAAGTCGGTGAAACTGAGTTATATGGGCCAGATCTGATCCACCAAGCCATCGAGAAGATAAAGGTGATACAGGAACACTTGAAGACGGCAGAAAGCAGGCAAAAGTCCTATTCTGACGTCCGACGTCGTGATCTGGAGTTTGAGGTTGGTGATTGGGTGTTCCTGAGGATCTCACCGATGAAGGGTGTCATGTGTTTTGGGAAGAAAGGTAAGCTGAGTCCAAGGTATATCGGTCTGTATAAAATTCTTCAACGAATTGGACGTGTGGCTTATGAGTTAGAATTGCCATCCGAATTGGAACTTGTCCATCCGGTATTCCATGTATCTATGTTGAGGAAATGTATTGGAGACCCTTCTCGAGTCGTCCTGATCAAAGATGTACAAGTTACGGAGGATCTAACATATGAAGAAGTACCAGTGGCTATATTAGACCGACAAGTCCGCAAGCTAAGAACAAAGGATGTAGCTTCCGTTAAGGTATTGTGGAGGAACAAACATGCGTAAGAAATGACATGGGAAGCAGAGGAGGAGATGAAGTCTAGATACCCTTACCTGTTCCAGAATGGAGATAATGAGGGTGCCGGGAGAACGCAGGATGCATTAAAGGGAGAAACGACTTTACAAGGTAAGCAATAACTTGAGAATACTTTTTCTTAATACAAAATGGTAATATGCAGATAATGTACATGTCCATAAGTTTGCATACTCTTGTAGGACTGTAAGTTGAGTTAAATGCTCGCAAGTTCGTCCTCTATTGATGAGGGGAACTCAGCCGAAATCCACAATGAGTAAAATCCCCGTAGACCCTTACATTCGAGGACGAATGTTCTTAAGG
>MCJB01021014.1:95674-173682 GCA_002018475.1 Nicotiana obtusifolia
TGGGCAATGGGGGTTGGAGGGAATAGGAAATAGGGTGAGGTAGGTTGAAAAAGAGTTTTGAAAAAGGTTTTCGCTTTTTTTTGGTAAAGAAAATATTTTTCTGCAATCGAAGAAAAATAAAATAACGAAAAAAATATTTTCTAAAATATTTAAGCCAACCAAATATGTTTCGTTCATACCAAACAAACCCTAAGTATTGCAGTTCTGGCACATCCAGATCGAGGAAAATGTAATATTTTTGTAGAAGTGTTGCTAGTAATATTTGATTAAGCAATGTAGTTGGACTGCAAGTATAATTTCGTCTGAACATCTTTTCTATCTTTTTGAGAAATATATGATCACGTGGCACACTATATAATTTCTGATGGGTTTTCCGATTTTCCATTTGAAATATGTTATTTTGTATACGGTCACTTGGAATATCAACTTTATTTATTGAAAGTATTATTTGTTTTTGAGATATAATGTTTTGTTATACTTATCAAATCAATTTGACCTTTTTCCAGAATTAATCAAAATGATTGTTTGAAGAAAATTTAATAAACAAGAAATTAAATGAAAACATACGTATCTGACTCAGTGCCGACTTAAGGGGAGGCGACTAAAGCAATTGCTTTAGCCCCAAATAGAAGGCCCCAATTTTTTATGAATAGTTAATATTATATTATTAGAAAATTATTGATACTAGATTTATGCTTTTTCTTTTTGGAGAGTAATCGAGGTTATTAAGAAAAAATAAAGGTTAATTAGATAAATATTTGAATTTCATAATAAACATACATTGTTGCAAATAACAGTTTGATGACGACATTGATAATAAAACAAATAAATATAAAGTCTCTTGTAATATATTTTAAAGTAGATTATTTCTTATAAAGAGTAGATCTAGTTATTTTTCTAATTTCAAATAAACTTAAACTATTTTAAATGTATAATATTATTTTATATCTACTTAGTAATACAAAATTAAGATCATTAAATAATAGAAACTTATAAAAATATTATCTTAACTGCGGCTGTTTCTTATAAAAAAAAAATTTGAAAACTTAGTGACTAGAGTAGATGCCTTCGATGGTGGGAGGTAGAAGGTAGTCCAATGAAGTGCCAAAATACTGTCATGACAAAAAGAAAATAAATCAAATAAAAATTATATAATATATATATATATATATAGGCCTCTTCTTAACTGTAATATTTGGCCACAAATTTCGTTGAATCCCTCTGGCGTCCGTCACAATCCAAAACCTAGACCATGACCGTTTTAGATAATGCTGTAAATATCTTCTACTTTGTGACCACAAAAAAAGGTCTCCCTCACATAAATAATAATTGAACGAAATAACACTAAAAAATTCGACGCTTTCTACCATTTTCAAACAATGTTTGGTGTATCCCGTTCTAACTGACATCTTGATATTGTTAAATTTTTTTAATTATTTTTTACAAAGTGAACGAACAAATATTAGTTCAGGAAGGCACATATTAGTTGCATTCATTTCATGGTCAAGTGTCGATATGGTGCTATTTGTTAATTTCAACTATATATGGAGTACCTTTTCCTACTTCAATCTTGTCGTCTTTTGAGCCACTAGTGAGAAAATATGTTGCACAAATTACAGTATTGTTTAAAAGTATTAACGCTAAGTATTTGAAGAAATTTTGAGAATTTGGATAACTAAAAATGAGAATATGCGTACTAAGAAAACATTCATGTTGTAGTTTAATTATTCATGGGATTCCTGTTTTTCTTGCAAGATCTCAAGTAGTTTGCTTGCTTCGTTGTTTTAATAAAAATGGGGAAAGGGTACAATACTGATTTTTAAAACATACCACGTTAATATCGCAAACCATTTTCTTTGGATCTATGACTCGTAATTTGAGGGTAAATTTAACAGTCATATAACTATAATTTTTTTTCATATAACTTTATTTTATCACACAAAAGTCATAAAACTTTCATTAACTGATCAAAATATCACCGTGACCGGAAAACACAATTTTCCGGTAGTATTTTCTTTTTTCAGATTTTTCTTTTCCAGTCTAATAAACCAATTAAAATAGAAAAAATATATATTTTTAGCCTCTCGAAATAATAGCAGATTAAATATATATTTATATATGTGTGTGTACTATATATATATATATATATATATATTTTTTTTTTGGCTAACGAATGCAATTAGTTTCAGCCGACCGATCTATTTTTTATTTTTTCTTAAAATTGGAATGACTCAATACCCATATATATAAAAATTAATATAATACTAAAAGTGAAATCCCCNAAAAAAAAAAAAAAAAAACTTAGTTGGAATGCATCTCACAAGAAAATAAAATAAAAGATATAATTAAAGAGCGGTTAAAACGAAAATACTATCAATCTGAATGGAAATCTTGAAAAGAAAAATAAAAGATAGAAGTATCGTGTTTTGAAGGATTCGCTTTTAGTATTAGTTTACTTTAGATATATGGCTATTGAATCGAGTGGATCAGGTCCGGTTGGGTCATTCCTATTAATTAGATTGAAAATAAAAACACAAAATCGTGAAATAAGAAAATACTACTGAAAAGTTGTATTTTCCTGTCATAATAATTTTTGTTTGAGTTAATAAAAATTTCATAATTTTTATGTGAGAAAACATAATTATATAACTTTAATAAAAAAAATCATAATTATATAATCATTTATGAAATCTACCCCAGAATTTGACAAACTAGTGATGTAGAGCTTGTCCATATACTCGCAATATTTTCAAAAGTCTTAAATACCATACGATAGATAAGTTGTGGCTGTGGTCCATTTAACAAATGTTTTCCTTTACATTCTTTTCTTCTTCTTCTTTTATTTTTTCATTCTTTTCCTTTTTTAAAAAGTTTAACTTCTATCCAATACTGAATTTCTTTTAAAAATAATAATATTATCATGTCGCCTAACAGATAATTTTTAATACATTAACAAAAAAAGATAATTATAACTGTAAATGTAACATGTGCATAAGAAGATCGGGATTAATAACCTAAAAGTAAAGCATATTACAGTTACAACACATTAATATATATTAAGAATATAATTTTTTTTACATTGTTAATTAATGTATATAAATTACTCTTCTTTTTAAGAAGATACTATAAAACTAGAGGCACACACTTATTTGTCGGACCCGACAATTCAAAGTTGATTTTCCTTACGAAATGATAATATTATAGTCGTTGCGAATGAGACCCAAAAGCCACATTTTTAATCCATAAATTTCGGTAGCATATCCCAAATTTAAGCAAATATTCCAATATCTAAATAATCATTGCTGACTTGGCACACTCTATATATTCATTCACTCTTCCCTCCATCAAACCACAATTTCATTCAAAGACATCCATTTTCTTTTTTTTTTTCTTTTTTTTTTCTTTTCTCTATCTATCTTAGATTCTAATTGATCATTACAAGAAACATGGATGTTCAAAATGAAAATCCAAATATGGTAGAAGAAAATAAGATCCTATGCAGTTTCTTTCACGGAAATATCTTTATACTTACAAACGAAGAAGAACACTGCAATTACAATTATAATAATAATGAAAATAATACCTCTAGTTATATATTAGGTTGTGAGGATTATGATGAAAGAGGAAGAGGTGGAAACAATGAGGCAGAAAGAGCTATCTATTGGGAATCACAACAAGCCTTGCTGCAGGTATATATGTTTATGAAGTTTTTTTATTCATCTTATTATACGAAATTGAGGCTTATTTTCTTAAAAGTTTGGAGGAAGATCTTAAAAGATGAAACAATTCTTTCTTTTAAATATGTTCAAGATGGTGTTTTTCATTTCCATTAGTTTGATTCATTGATCCTTTATTACAAATTTTTTATCATTAAGGGGTTTTTGTTTTCTTATTAGGCCATTTTGTAAATAAACTTTTCTCTTTATTCATTTTATTTTTGCTCACAATGATAAGATGAAATTGATAGACCTGACCTCTGATATGATTTGTTCATTTCCCACTTTTTCGAGATATTCACCACAAATTTGCTTTGGGGTATAAACAAATAGACTTTTGAATAATTTTTTTGGAAATGGGAAGGTAATAGGATTTTCACGTTTACCGAAGGGTACTTATATGGTATATTCTTTTCTGCAAACGCATACAAACACTTTTCATACTAACAGAGTGTTCTAGAATTTATACTGCTGTTAATACCCAGTATCTAAATTTTATTTGCTCGATTAATTTTGATTCGTGTCGAAATAAAGGGATACTTCTATGGTATATCCTTTTCTGCATATGCATACCAACACTTTTCATACCAACAGAATCTTCTAGAGTTTATACTTCTGTTTGATCACCCGGTATCTGAACTTTATTTGCTCGGTTAATTCTGTTTTTTGCCGAATAAATTTACTAAAGAGCTAAATTCCTTCGTCTACGAAGAAATTTTCCATCCTCAAGTTTAGACTTTTAATTTAGCTCTTATGGTCTCATCTTCATTACGCAAAGAGGTTCTTTTCTTTTTAAATTTTGGCTTATTGCGGGGAGAAAAAGAAAGGTGAAATGTTTACTTTTTTCTCTTTTCAGAAGAATAAATTTTATAAAGTACTTTCGAGTTGAAAACAATAACCACTTCACCTTTTAATAGTTACAAAGATAAGTTGAAATATTTTAAGAAACCTCAAAAATTTCAAAAACCAATAAAATATTTAAAAGAATTATTTTGCTATGTGTTTATCAATGAATTTATTTTCAAAAGATTAATATTTTATATACTAATAAAAATATGTGGGGTAGCTAGAAAGCAGAGTGTCTGGTTTACCTTTATTTCTTTTTTCATCAGTTGACGTTTATATTTAGTTATTAACATGAGATATCTGGAAGTCGTTTTTTAGATTTGGCGAAACTGTAAACGTGCTTTGTTCAGGCCAAACATCTGGTGAAATTTTAATGTGAAGCTGCAGTTAATCATATAAACAAAAATCACTCTTTTGTTTGGCTTTTAGCATTTTCCTATCGTCGTAAAATACTAAAATATAACAACATTAAAGCATGTGCTACGATTTTCAGAAAATATACATCTTACGTTCTCAGAATAGAAAGTTTCAGTGGAATATATTGCAATTAGCTTGACACTATGGTTTTTTGTAAGGACATGTAAAAATCTTTTATGGAGGGCAAGATTTTTTAATATTGATCACTCAATATTTTTAGTGTGACCACAATTGAATGGTTAAGGATTTGGTCCTTTATTACAAGAATTCTAAACCACTCTTTTGGCCACTACAAATCCCACTACTTTTTAGGGCTCACTTGATGTCACACATTTTTTTTTATTTCCCACTAATTGGATAACTAAAATAAGTTTTATATAAAAAGCAGAGCTTGCTAGTTAAACTTCAAAAGGGTCTTTTCGAAAAATCTATTGTAACATTTTCAAAGATTCATCTAAGATACAAAAAATCTTAAAGCAAATTAAAGATTCCTGTAATTATGTATGTCATGCTCTTTTCAAGGGTCGTTTTTTTTATAAAGTATAATTTGCAAAATGTTTCAGGAAATCTTGGAACAATATAGCTTGATTGGATCAAAACTACGAGAAGGGATTACAAGAAATGTAGATACAGCTAAAGAGGGAAATGTTTGTGAATGTTCAAATCCAAAAGTAGAAGGATGTGCCAAGTGCTTAAGGAGAAGAGTGGTACATCAGCTATGTGAAAAGGGATTCAATGCAAGTCTTTGTACTTCCAAATGGAAACACACCTCAAAGATGCCAGGAGGTACCACTCTACTTTCCCTTTACATATAATTAATACTATTCATTTAGAGTGAAGTTGATGATTACTACGTAATATATTGCAATTTTATTTGGATTTATATAGTTTAACTGTTTTAACCATTTTCTTAGATATGGGTTTGACTTTATTTATGCATTGACAACGAATTTTTTTTACATATCAGGTTGCCTAAAAGTAACTATATGTAGTTGTTGGTAATAGTTGAAATTAAACAAGTAACTTGAAAAATGAGAGAAGCAATCTATACTAATTTAAATAGCATTAATAGCATATTATGTACTAATTACTATCAGTGTATTAATTAAACCATAGCTAAATAATCTTAATTAAGTGGACTTGCTCTCAACATGCAGGTAGACATGAGTACATAGAAGTGATAGCAAGCACACAAGGAAGAAAGAAGAAAATCCCATTCTTGATAGAATTGGAATTTCAAGATGAATTCAAGATGGCAAAGGCATGCAAAGAATACACAAAACTAATAAGCCAATTGCCAGAGGTTTTCATAGGCAAACCCGAGCACTTAAACGCTATTATTCGACTGATGTGTGATGCAGCCAAGAAATCAACGGAACAGCAACGAATCCATTTAGGTCCATGGAGAAAGAGGAATTTCATGCAGATGAAATGGTCAGCTAATAATTCTACTGCAGAAAGGAGAGTAGTTAATATTGATCAACAAACTTTGAATAAACTAAGGTTGAATATTTCGCCAAGGCAAGAAGTGCTCTTGAATGATGTTAGGCCTGGTTTGGAGTTTGCTGCTGCAACTGCTGTCAAAGTTGCATAAATAATAACACAACTTGCATTTTCCCAGTTCTTGGATAAATGTAGTAGGCTACCTATTGGGAAGATTTTAATGGTTTTGAGATTATGAGTTAGGTTTTTGGTGGAACATGTGAAGAGTTATGTACTACGGCACGTCTAGCTATGAAATCCAATTGTATTATTTGTGCATGGAAGTCATAAAATTAATTTTTGTAATGAGAAAAATATAACTTAATTATACATATATATCACAAACAATTAAAAACATAGGAAGATACAAAATCTAATCCAAAGACACAAGTTATTATATAATATTCACGTGACACTATTTAATAAAAACAAAAAAGGAAATTTTACCTCCTATAATAAAGCTTTACATCATATTTATTATAAATAAAAACTCTTTTAAAATATTATTTTCTATAGCTACCTTTTAGTTTTTATAGCAAAATATGTATTTATGGTATACATTATTAAGCCATTAAATACGCTGTCTAATATTTTTCTCTCTCATTTCAGTTATTCTCTTCCAAAATCGCCGCACAATATCTTATTTCTATCTCCACGATCTCTCTCTCACATCGCCATTGTCTTCCCCATTGTTAAACCATGATTCTCAGAAACCGCCATTGTCTCCCTCAATTTTCAGTCTTTTTGCTCCAAAAGGTTGTGGTAAGTGTTAAAGTTTTTGGCTTTTGGCCGGTTAAAGCTTCTTCTTTTTCTCTTTACAAATTGTTTTTTAAATATTCACCATTGTTATATTTCTACTAGAAAACTTGAAATTTCCTCTTCAATGGCTGATTCAACAACTCAGAAGAGAGTTACCCGAGGTATACCCACCAAAACAATCAATTTCGATGGGTCATCTTTTGATTTGCAAATCACTCAAGCGAAACATGTATTTGCAGGTTCATCAGTAACCACTGAATCAGAAAGGAGAACAAAAATTCGCAATGACCCTACTCAACAAGGTCAAGTTGATTTATGTTCGAAAAAAATCCACACTTCCTGATGTTGAAAAGAGAAGAAAACTTATGGATTATTGATGTGCCGGGTAATTTCGGCATATTTTGATACTACTTGCTTAAAGTTTAACTTGTTTTACGTGCAAATTCTACTGATACTTATGTAATTTTAGTGTATTTGCAGTATATCGAGTGTAAGGACCCAGAAGTACGGAAAAGAGTTAAGAGCATCGCAAATGTGAGTATGCGATCGCAAACAGCAAATGCGGACCGCATATTTCACAAGCAGATCGTAAACAAGGACAGAACTCTGGGCAATTCTTCATGTCGAGAATGACGTCGCAAATGCGACCGCAAAACAGGAATGCGAACCGCAAAATAACAAGATGAAATCGCAAACGCAAACAGAGTTTCTGGGTGAAAATCAGAGTGGAGAACGCGATCGCATTTTGCGATCGCATAACCAACATGCGGACCGCAAACCAAAATGCGATGACGGAAAAACTCTTGGGTTAAATATGCGACAGCCGATGAAGAATTGCGGTCCACATTTCTGTTTTGCGACATAAATGCGGTCCGCATTATTATTGCAGCGGCAAATCAGTCCGAAATTCGCCTTGGGTTTTGGGCCTTTATAAATAGGTTTAATAGGTTTTTGTGAGGGACATCTTGTCAGAATTGAGAGTACAAAGTACGGGCAATTAACTAGTTTGAAGTCTTGGAAGCTTTCGGGATCAATTACCTTCTATTTTGTAAGATGATGACAATTACTATTCTTTATTCTTTAATTTTCAGCATGAGTAGCTAAATTTAAACGCTGAGGTTGTGAACCCTAGATGGGTAGAATGTTGTTGAGATTTTGATATTGAATATGATTTCAATGGAAGATTGATATTTATTTATTTCTTGTTCTTCAAATAATTGTTAGTGGTTGCAAACATTAACGAACGCCAATTAATTCTATCTTATCTTGGAAAAGTGGGATAGAATTTGGTAGAAATAAATAACAAAGACTCAAGGCTTTAAACCTTATTTATTGAAATCGCTTAGGAATAAGTAGGTTTTAATTTGGCATTAATTGATTGTTCTTAATCACAACTCTTTTGTATTTGGAAAAATCGTAAAGAGGATAAATTATCCAACTATTGGGAAATATTGAATAGTAAATTAAACATCAATTGCATATCAAGAACTCTTCCGTTGGAAATATTCAATAGTAATATCAAGAGCATTCTACTATATAAAGGAGGACACAACCTTGGTTTCTTTAATTCATAGTATTTACATTCACAATATTGCAATCAGTTTTCGTTTACTCTTACGTTCAATATCTCTTTTCTTTATTACAATTACTCGATAGAATTACGACTTAGTCGAGTATTACACTAATTAGATAAACGTTTCACACCTATTCCCTGTGGGATTCGACTCCAACCTTGTTGGGTTATTATACTTGACACCGACCGCTTACACTATTCTTAAGGTGTAATTTGAGCGTATTAAATTTTGGCGCCGTTGCCGGAGAATACGGTTCTGAAATTACTAATTAGTGTGTATACGTCTAATTCCACTTGATTGTACGCTGTTTGTTTTGGTTGCTGTAGACAGGGAGATATGTCAGACCATGAAGATGATGTGGAGGTAGAGGAGGAAGGAAATCCTTTTGCAGATATCGAGGAGTATATTGAGGATACAAACGCCATTGTACCTCCTGCTATCGGTGCCGCTACTTTCAAGGTAGAACATGGATTAATTCTGATGCTGAAAGTGGAGGGATTTTTCAGAAATTCCACGGATGATGATCCAACACAGCACCTCAGAAATTTCTTGGGTGTTTGTGCGATGCATAAGCAGAATCATGTCTCCGACGATGCCTTGAGGTTGAGATGATTTAAGTATTCGTTAGCTGGAGATGCGAGGAAATGGCTTCAAAATCTTCCTCCGAATTCTATACGTTCATGGCCTGAACTTGTCCGAGCGTTCTTGTCAAAATGGTTTCCACAAAGCAAGAAGTCTGAGCTCAGGGACAAGATTTTCTTCTTTAAGCAACTACCTGGTGAACAGCTACATGAAGCGTGGGATCGCTTCAAATTATACTTGGTGAGGTGTCCAAACCATGGTTTTCCAGATTCCATCTTGCTGGAAAAATTCTACATGGGTTTGGATCCTATGAACCAATCAATAGCGAAGAATGCAGCTGCTGGTTCTTTTACGGACAAGACCTTCGCTAGGGTGACTCAAATCTTAGATAAAATGGCAAAACACAACCAGGCTTGGCACTCTGAAGATTCCACAGGCGGAATTGCAATTAGCTCTCCTTCTATGAATAACTTGATCAAGGAAAATCAAGAACGAGACCAAGTGATTGCGGAACTTGCCACAAATGTCAATGTGTTGAGAAAGCTTTCACAGAAAATCAGAAGAAGAAGGTGAATGCGGTTGAGAATGTGTAGCCGGTGCAAAATGATGATTATGAAGAGGCAAATTATGTTAATAATTCTCAAGGAGGGTACCAAAGGCAGCATTACTAAGGTCAAGGCTCGCAAAATCAATGGAGACCAAACCCACAAGGGCAAGGTCACCATCAATGGCGAAACGACTAAAGTGGCTCTAACCAAGGAAACTGAAACAGCAATAACAATTTTTCAAATCGAAGTTCCAACCCTATGTTCCTCCAAAGGGTCAGTATTCGAATCAGGGATCCTCTAGTGAGTAATTGGAGAGCATGCTTGAAAGGATACTACAAAACCAAGAAAAGTCTGATCATTCCATGAAGAACATGACTGAGTTGGTTGGCTCTCACACCGCGACGATTCAAAAGCTGGAATTGCAAATGAGAGAACTTTCTAGTGAGCAATATCCACAGCAGAAGGGAACACTCCCTAGTGATACGATTGCAAATCCAAAGGGAAGTGGAAGTGGCCCAACTTCCCATATCATGGCTATCACTACCGGAGTGGTAAGATATTGCAAGAAAAGAATGAGAAAGCAGTTGATGTGGAAGAACTTGAAAAAAGAGTCGAAGTTGAAGAACCTAATGTTGCTGAAGTAATTAAAACTCCAGAGGTTGTGCAAAACCGAGATGAGACCCGAGAAGGGATGAAGGAAAAGGCAGAAGAAACATCAAACATTCTTCCGCCGATTCCTAGACCCCCTCCTCCTTTCCCTCAGAGAGTTGCGAGAAGAGTTGATGACAGCAAGTTTGAGAAGTTCTATGACATTCTCAAGCAGTTATCTGTGAATATACCATTCTTGGAGGCTTTTCAAGAAATGCCGGGTTTTGCCAAGTATCTAAAGGATTTGATCACGAAGAAGAGAACCACCAAGAATGAGGTGGTGAATATGACTCACAGGGTTAGCTCCATTATTGCTACAAATCCAATCCAGAAGAAGGAGGACGCGGGAGCATTTACTATTCCGTGCACTATTGGAGTGCGCGAATTTGCAAAGGCACTTTGTAACAATGGGGCCAGCATCAATCTAATGCCGCTTGCCATTTATAAACAAGCTGGATTAGGGATGCCAAGGCCGATGAGCATGAGGTTATAGATGGCTGACCGTTCAATCAAAAGACCAGTTGGTATTGTAGATGATATGATTGTGAAAGTTGGGAAATTTCATATACTAGCTGATTTTGTAATTCTTGACTATGTTGTGGACAAGGAAATCCCTATTATATTGGGGAAACCATTCTTAGCTACTGGAAGAGCCCTTATGGATTCGGAGCGTAATGAAATCAAATTCCGGGTGAACAACGAAGAAGTTACCTTCCAAGCTAGTAAGGGTATGAAGTTACCAACCGAGTACGAGAGCATTTCCGTAATTGGTATTGTTGATGAAGTAGATGATGCTGTGGAGATAAAGATGGAAGAGCACTGCTTAGGTGAAGCATTGGCAGCTATCTTAGTAAATTTCGATGGTGATAACATGGATGGCTTTATGGAGTCGGTGAATGCACTAGAGGGACGTGGATCCTACTCATATGCTCCACCAAAACTTTCCCTCGATTTGGAGAGTAGAGCTACACCTCCTGCAAAGCCGTCCATTATTAAACCACCTCAATTAGAGCTCAAACCACTTCCTTCGCATTTGAGGTATAAATTTCTTAGCTTAAATAATACTTTACCGGTAATTGTTTCGTCGTTGTTGAATGATGTGCAGGTGGAACAGTTGCTGCAAGTTTTGAAGGAACATAGACAAGCCATTGGTTGGACAATTGCGGACATTTGGGGAATCCCTGCTGGAATTTGTGAGCATAAGATTCAATTAGAAAGTGGGACAAAATCGAGTGTGGAGCATCAGCGACGGCTGAATCCGTCAATGCAGCAAGTGGTGAAGAAAGATATAATCAAATGGCTGGACGCTTGGGTAGTCTACCCAATTGCTGATAGTTCATGGGTGAGCCCGGTGCAATGCGTGCCAAAGAAGGGAGGCATGACTGTGATCAAAAATGAGAAGAACGAGCTGATTCCAACAAGAACAGCAACTGGATGGAGGGTATGCATGGACTACAGAAAACTAAAGAGTGCCACATGCAAGGACCACTTCCCTATGCCTTTTATTGATCAAATGCTTGATCGGCTAGCGGGAAAGTCCTTTTATTGTTTCCTTGACGGATACTCCGGTTATAATCAGATCAACATAGCTTTGGAGGACCAGGAGAAGACAACGTTCACATGCCTATATGGAACATTTGCTTTTAGTCGAATGCCATTCGGCTTATGCAACGCTCTAGCGACCTTCCAGAGATGTATGATGTCTATCTTCTCTGATATGTTAGAGGAGTTCCTTGAGGTTTTTATGGATGATTTTTCGGTAGTTGGTGAAACTTTTGAGCATTGCCTGAAGAATCTGAAACAAGTGCTAAAGCGATGCGAAGAGACAAACCTTGTACTAAATTGGGAGAAATGCCACTTCATGGTGGATGAAGGTATTGTTCTGGGACATAAAATCTCAAGGCGTGGCATAGAGGTGGATAAAGCTAAAATAGAAATCATCTCTAAGCTTCCTCCACCCACATCCGTCAAGGGTGTCCGTAGTTTTTTGGGGCATGCTGGATTCTACAGGCAGTTCATTAAGGACTTCTCAAAGATTGCAAATCCAATGTGTAAACTCCTTGAGAAGGATTCCAAGTTCGTCTTTGATGAGAAATGCCTCACTGCTTTTGAGGAACTGAAGACAAAGCTCACCACGGCACCCACTATTGTCACACCTGATTGGTCGCGGCCTTTTGAACTTATGTGTGACGCCAGCGGTGTAGCTATTGGAGTTATGCTGGGACAAATACACAATAAAGTTCTGCACCCAATATACTATGCCAGCAAAACACTTAAATGGGGTGCAGATGAATTACACCGTAACTAAGCAAGAGCTGTTGGCCATTGTGTATGCGTTCGAGAAGTTCCGTGCGTACCTGTTGGGCTCTAAAGTAATTGTGTACACTGATCATGCAGCTCTCCGTTATCTGATGGCGAAGAAAGATGCAAAGCCAAGACTAATCCGATGGGTTTTACTGTTGCAAGAATTCGATTTTGAAGTTATGGATCGAAAGGGAACACAAAACCAAGTGACAGATCACTTATCTAGGCTTGAAGAATCGGGGAGACAAACAGGAGAGTTGGAAATCAATGACGCATTTCCAGATGAATAAATACTGGCGTTATACAATTCCTTTACACTGTGGTATGCAGACATCGCTAACTACATCGTCAGCGATCTCATTCCGGAAGGGTTGGAATCATACCATCGGAAGAAGTTCTTAAGGGATTGTCGAAACTATTATTGGGAAGAACCTTTCTTGTTCCGTGTCTGTGCGGATAACATAATTAGGAGATGCGTGCCTGAGGAAGAGATGCTACAAATTCTGAAAGCTTGCCATGACGCACCAGTTGGGGGTCATCATGGGGGGAATAGAACGGAGCAAAGATCTTGGAATGTGGTTATTACTAGCCGACCATTTATCAGGACGCTAATCAGTTGGTGAAGTCTTGTGACCAATGCCAACGACAGGGCCCAATTTCTAGGAGGCATAAGATGCCTATGAACTTTGTGATGGAAATCGAACTATTCGACGTTTGGGGTATTGACTTCATGGGCCCTTTTATAAGCTCATGTGGGATGAAATACATCTTAGTGGCTGTGGACTACGTGTCCAAATGGGTAGAAGCCGTTGCTTTACCAAACAACGAAGCTCGGAGTGTGACCGCATTTCTAAAGAAGAATATTTTCACCCGGTTTGGCACCCCGAGAGCCATTCTCAGTGATGGGGGTTCGCATTTCTGTAACAGAGTCTTTAAAGGTCTCCTTGACAAGTACGGGGTCAAGCATAAGGTTGCCACACCTTATCATCCACAATCGAGCGGTCAAGTTGAGGTATCCAACAGGGAGATAAAGAGTATATTAGCAAAGACGGTGAACGCAAACAGGACCGACTGGTCAAAGAAGCTAGATGATGCTCTACGGGCATACCGTACAGTGTACAAGACCCCTATTGGTACATCCCCTTATCGGCTAGTCTTCGGAAAAGCGTGCCATTTACCTGTAGAACTTGAGCATAAGGCCATGTGGGCCTTAAAAAGATTAAACATGGACTGGGCGGAGGCTGGAGCTCTAAGGCTAGCACAATTAAATGAAATGGAGGAGTTCCGTCTTCATGCATATGAAAGTGCAGCAGTATATAAAGAAAGAATGAAATTCGTCCATGACAAGAAGATCTTAAAAAGACAGTTCAAGGAAGGGGATCTGGTATTGCTGTTCAATTCAAGACTAAAACTATTTCCGGGGAAACTGAAATCTAAATGGTCTGGACCATTTAAAGTTGTTGATGTCTCTCTTTTTGGAGCTGTTGAATTAGCATCGGAGGATGGGCCCCGAACTTTCAAGGTAAACGGGCAAAGAATCAAGCACTACTTGGGAGCGGATGGAGAGAATCATTTGGTAGAGCAGCTAGCTCTAAAGGATGGTCCAAGCCCAACCTTGGAATGATTGCAGAGGCATCTTAGCTTCGTCGTGCCGCGACGTTAAATCAAGCGCTTTATGGGAGGCAACCCATGTGTGGTAACATTTACTTTTGTTTGTAGTTGTATCTTTATTTAAGTTTTAATCTCATATTTGTACTTAGGGCCATTTGAAGGATGTTTTAGGATGCAGGAATTTGACAAAAGGACACAGAAATTGAAAAGGAGTTCGTGGAACTGCAAAAAAAAAATGCTACACAAATGCGATCACATTTTCAAAATGCGAACCGCATTTGTGCCCGCAAACTGAAGCAGAAAGTTGAGTAAGCATAGCTGGCATAAATGCGACGAAGCACCGCATTTTGCGGATCGCATTTGAGTTAGGCGGTCTGCATTCTCAACGCAAACAGAGACAGAGAATTTGGTTCAAAAGTATGACACAAATGCGGTGAGGTAACCTATTCTGCGGTTCGCATTTACAATACGCGTTGACTTAATCATCGCATACTACCAGGTACGTGTTAACATTCTCTCCTCTTCTTAATCCTTCAACCTAGTATATTAAAAAAAAAAAAAGAGAAAAGAAAACACAACAGAGAACGAACTGTGATTGACATTACCGGAGGAAATTGCATCTCAAGCTCACCAAACGTCAAAAACCTGATTATAAGTTGTAAAAAGTCCTCAAATCTTCTTCATAGGTATGTTCAACCTTTGCTATCTGTTAAATTTTAAACTTTGCAAGATTAGGTTTGATGTTTCAATGGAGTTTTTAAATTTTTGGGGGGTTGAAGTCAAGAATCTAGGGTTTTAATTCTTGGGGGATGAACATACTTGTGTATCTTAAGGTATTTGCGGTCCACAAAATAAAAATGTGGACCGCACTTTGACCGCATCCCTAAACCCTAGGTATCTGAGGAAGACAACAAATGCGGTGACTTTGCAATCGCGTAATAGCTATGCGGACCACAAAACCACAGCAAACACGGCCAGAACATTTGGTTAGCACCAGTAATTTCTGTGGTGAATATGCGATCGCATATCTCGCTTTGCGACGAGTATGCGATCACATTTGTGTGTATCGAACAAGCCTATGCACAAAGACATTCTGTGATGGTTATGCAATTTGCATAGTGGTTATGTGATTCGTATAATCCACCGCATAATGCCATCTGCCTTTCACGCATAGGAATGCAACGTGTTTGCGGTTCGCATAGTGGATATGCGACCGCAAACCACGTCGCATTTCCGTAAGTTCATGTTGATTGTTCCTGTTTTGCTTTTCTCTAATGATGATAATGTCGCTCACATATCCTATTCATGCAGATATGGCAGCCAAAAAGCACTCCGTAAAGAGAAAACCAGCATCCGCTTCTACCTCAGCACAACCCAGACGGGTAAGAGTGGAATCAAATGTGCCGAGCACCTCCCAGTCTGATGAGGAGGAACGCCTACCGGAAGTCGATTTAGTGGCTGAGGCCAGACGGAAACATGATGATGACCTTCAGCTTCAATTCGGGGTTGAAGGTTCCAGAACATTGTTCAGGGAAGGGCTAACAAAAAGGAAAATCTTGGGGGAGAAAAAGTTAAGTTTGAACGGATTACAGGAACAGTACCCTCATATTCTCGAAAACATCAAAATGAGAAAATGGGAGTACTTCACTACGGACCCCAAAGAATACAATGAGTCAATGGTCCGGGAATTCTATGCGTCTTACAGAGCTTCACGAACGGGGTACCATAGACACAATAGAATATTCACCGACATCGTCCACGCTCGGGGTAAGGCTGTGTTTTGCGACAGTGAGCATATCAATGAACTTTATTTCCCTGATTGGGAATCAGGCACAGCTGAGTACGATGCCAAGTACTCCAACAGAGAACACGAACGTGGATGGATAGCGTCCGTTATTGCCAAGGGGACTCCTGCCTGGATTAACCCTGGAAAGAAAATCTACAAAGAAGACCTCACAAGGGATGGAAAATATTGGCTAAACTTCATCACCTCCCATTTAATACCTTCCAGAAATGAAACGGATATCAGCATTGAGAAGGCACTTCTCATGTGTGTATTATGACTGGTATTAAGATTGATGTGGGGAGTCTTATTTTCCAGGAAATTGGCATCCGGGCAACGCAGCGGGCCACATCACTTCCCTTCCCGAGTTTGATCATAACTCTCTGCCAAGAGGTGAATGTTCCTTTCTTACCACAAGCAGACAAACTCGGTAAGTCAACGAGGGATATAGATATCACTCGTATAAGTGATTCTGCTGCTCCACCAGAGACCCCAATTGAGGACATTGACTCCCAAAATCTCCTTTCTCCCCAAGATCCAGAAACCTCCACTGCTGCTGATGAGACTGCACCCCCATCTACCACTGGTTCATCTTCCTCACCAATGCCAACCCTTTCAAGATTCGGTCTAATTGCACATCACGCAAATTCCAAGGTGGACCAACTCTTGAAAACCCTGCCCCACCTGATTAAACAGGCCCTGACTCCGATTCAAACGTCAGTGACCGCTCTCCAACAACAACAATCATTGTTCGGAGATCGGTTGCACAAACTTGAGTCTAGTGTTGAACAGATTCAAAGAGGTGAGGTTAGGGGTTATCCCCAGTTGAGGGAGGAAGTAAAATCCATGAAGACCGAACTCCAGAAAATGCAAAATCTGGAGTTCGACATAACATCTCTCCTCCCCAATGAGGGTGACCAGGGTGCTGACATTGCTGCACCAGACTTGGGCCTGGACTTCACGGCACTAATGGCAGACATTGCACCTTCGTCTGCTAAAGTGTCTCATCCTCCCGCTCCTCCAGTACCGGTAGACATCACTGATGACGAGACATCGGGGGGTTCATCAGAATTCGAAGGGGAAGAATCAGAGGATGCAAGTCCAGGGTCCGATGAGGGTGATGACCCTAAGGACAAGGGCAAAGCAATTGCTGCGCCAACTGTGGAGGAAGAAGAAGAGCAAGAAGACATTGAGAGGGCCATACAGCAATCGCTAGCGGAAGTGGCTGCCCCTGCAGACTCATCAGCCACAAAGCCACCAGTGGACGAAGCTAGCAGCTCAGCGGCCCCACAACCTGCTCCAGATCAGTCCCACAGCCCTCCTGCAGCTCCGGAGGAGACCTAAGGCTACTGCATCTCTTCGCGCAAATGCGCCCCAGGGAGCCCCTTGCACTCTATTTTTTTTTCTTATGCATTGGGGACAATGCATGATTTAAGTTGGGGGTGGTAGCCTTATCTGTGTATCTGTGTATTTGATCTATTTCCTGGCATGTTTAGCGACATTGATAACTGTACAATATGTAGTAATGATTAATGATTTATGTATATATGCTATTGTAATTAAATAGTTAGTGAAATGAAGTTTGTCAATAAAATCCCCTTATTTTTTCTTTGCCGGGTTCTTTTTCATGGGTGTAATAGTAGAACCGGGTTTATTAATATGAGATATATTGACCAGGATGGTGAAGTTGTTTAGTATCAAGTATGTAAATCTGTGCGTAGATTATACCCTTGTTAACAAATCAATGAGGTGAATTTGAGGCTCACACTGTAACTTTAGGTCTACCTAGAATCGTGTATGTATACACGAGGAAAGCCTCGAGTGACCAAATGTGAACTCTAAAGCTGTAAACTATGTTAACCGAATGGTTTATGTGCCAATGTGTGTGAGCTCCTTGTTTGAATAATTCTTGTGTTCACTTCTGCCATCTAGAACTTGCCCGGTTGGTTTTTCGACGCTTATTATAAGTACATTGAGTTGGAGAAAGGATCTTAGGCATTCTTTGTTTATGTATGAAACTTTTTAGCCTCTTTTACCCCACCCGTGTATAAAATATCACTAGTTCCCCATTTGAGCCTTTTAGCCTTTTCCTTGGCCTCCGCATTACAAACCTTTCCCGTTCGTAAAACAATGATCTCTTTTGAACCCGTTCCTCCTTGAACATTGAGAATATGGCTAAAAGCCTAAGTTGGGGGTGTGGGTCAAAATGGAAATGGATAAGGCTGTGAAGTGAGGGTGAGAACCTATACCTCAAAGTGCTAATGTAAATTTATGAAACCTCCAAAAAAAAAAAAAAGAAAGAGAAAAGAGACAGAAAAAAAAATCATAAATAGTTATGTATGTATTTGCAATAATGGAGCTTGGAAATAGATTAGAGAGGTATTTAAGGCGGGTCCACTGCGGGAACTAAACGGTATTGAGGCTATGGGGTGAAAAGAAGCAAAAGGTTAAAAGAAAGAAGAATGTAATTAGTGTTCAAGGAGGATGTAGCCACTCGTATATAAATATATATCTTACCCTTCCTTAAACCTACATTACAAGCTTACAAAGTCCTTATGTGATCTCCAACCGAGTGTCCTTAGAACTAGGCGACGAATTAAAATAAGGGCAAGCCTATGGTATGGCATGTGGTGACACTTGAAATTTTTTTCTGAGGGCGAGTGTATTTGCGTTTTAGTCCCTTTGTATTGCTTTGATAAATATTGTGAGAGTGGGACTTTCTTTCAAGTGAGGGCACATAAATTGCTAGGTTGACAGAAAGTCGAGTTTTGAGTAAAGCATAAGTGTACTCAGCTGAAGGTAACCTTTAGTTACTTTGTTGAGGCTCAAAGTTCACTAACTGATTGGTTATCCTTGAATATACTGATGATTCAAGGAGGGTACAGTATTCAAAGAGATATACTTGAGATACTAACAACAAACACCGTCCATAGTCAGTATTATTTCATGTTGATAAGTAGAGTCTAGACTAGGATAGTATCGTTTTAGTTGCTTGAGGACAAGCAAGAGTTTAAGTTGGGGGTGTTGATGTGCCGGGTAATTTCGGCACATTTTGATACTACTTGCTTAAAGTTTAACTTGTTTTACATGCAAATTCTACTGATACTTATGTAATTTTAGTGTATTTGAAGTACGGAAAAGAGCTAAAAAGGCCAACTGAAAACAAGAAAAGAAGTTAAGAGCATCGCAAATGTGAGTATGCGGTCGCAAACAGCAAATGCGGACCGCATATTTCACAAGCAGATCGCAAACAAGGACAGAACTCTGGGCAATTCTTCATGTCGAGAATGCGGTCGCAAATGAGACCGCAAAACAGGAATGCGAACCGCAAAATAACAAGGTGAAATCGCAAACGCAAACAGAGTTTCTGGGTGAAAATCAGAGTGGAGAATGCGATCGCATTTCGCGATCGCATAACCAACATGCGGACCGCAAACCAAAATGCGATGAAGGCAAAACTCCTAGGTTAAATCTGCGACAGCCGATGAAGATTTACGATCCACATTTCTGTTTTGCGACAGAAATGCGGTCCGCATTATTACTGCAGGGGCAAAACAGTCCGTAATTTGCCTCGGGTTTTGGGCCTTTATAAATAGGTTTAATAGGATTTTGTGAGGACATCTTGTCAGAATTGAGAGTACAAAGTACGGGCAATTAACTAGTTTGAATTCTTTGAAGCTTTTGGGATCAATTACCTTCTATTTTGTAAGATGATGACAATTACTATTCTTTATTCTTCAATTTTCAGCATGAGTAGCTAAAGTCAAACGCTGAGGTTGTGAACCCTAGATGGGTAGAATGTTGTTGAGATTTTGATATTGAATATGATTTCAATGGAATATTGATATTTATTTATTTCTTGTTCTTCAAATAATTGTTAGTGGTTGCAAATATTAACGAACGCCAATTAATCCTATCTTATCTTGGAAAAGTGGGATAGAATTTGGTACAAATAAATAACAAAGACTCAAGGCTTTAAACCTTGTTTAATGAAATCGCTTAGGAATAAGTAGGTTTTAATTTGGCATTAATTGATTGTTCTTAACAACTCTTTTGTATTTGGAAAAATCGTAAAGAGGATAAATTATCCAACTATTGGGAAATATTGGATAGTTAATTAAACATCAATTGCATATCAAGAACTCTTCCGTTGGAAATATTCAATATTAATATCAAGAGCATTCTACTACATAAAGGGGGACACAACCTTGGTTTCTTTAATTCATATTATTTACATTCACAATATTGCAATCAGTTTTCGTTTACTCTTACGTTTAATATCCCTTTTCTTTATTACAATTACTCGATAGAATTACGACTTAGTCGAGTATTACACTAATTAGATAAATGTTTCACACCTATTTACTGTGGGATTCGACCCCAACCTTGTTGGGTTATTATATTTGACACCGACCGCTTACACTATTCTTAAGGTGTAATTTGAGCGTATCAAGTAGCATGAGACACATTTCCCCCATGTGCCTTTTCTTTTCAAAATAAAAAATATGAGTTTATTACTTGAATCTCATATAAGTAAAGCTAAGTAAAATTTTATAAATAAATTACTTATCTTAATCGATGGGCGGCAAAACTGATTGAACCTCCGGTGTGCAACGAGCCACCCTTACTGGAGGCTCTGTTTGCCTTCGCCTTTCCACTCTTCTGCTTCCATTCTTTGGTATTCCACTTCGTCAATAGCTGAAACTAGACATCTTCATGCAACCAAATGAGTATCTTTAATCCTTTTCTAGCTCTCTTTTCAAAATTTTCATTTACCTGATTTTCATGGTGAGGCTGCCATACATATTTAGTCTGCAATTAAAATAAATGTTAGATGAACACAATAAATATTATATCTATTCATACCTTAAATTGAAGCCACATATTCACTCTGATTTGGTATGGACTCTACGGCGCATGGAAAAATAACTTCATAGCTTCCACAACCATATGTGTGGCCTGAAAGAATGGCAAAAACCTGCATTATATGTAAAACAAGCATTCGTTAAATATATGTAGATTTTTATTTTAATAATTAAAAATTAAAGTATTACTTAGCCGTCCCCATGGGGTACGATAATCAATCGATGCATATGATCGTACTCTACAATCCTATCAACATAATATCTCCATGAAGGAGTAACTGAAGCAGTACTAGAATCCATGATAGACCCAACTTGGAAACCAATTTCTTTGCCGTGTAAAAATATTTGGGCAAGTCAATCTTGGTCGAATTAAGTTCATTCATAAGGCCAATGATAGAATCCATGCCCACTTGAGAATTAGAATTATTCAATTTAATACTTAGTAATCTAACTGCAACAAACAACTTGGAATGTGATGCGCCTTCATAAAGCGAACAACTAGCTTCTTATAACTATTTGAAGAAGCTCTTAGCCTCATCATTTGGTACGTGCACTTTAGGGCTCGATGTGGTACAATCCAAAAGACAAATCCATACCGGTCTAGGATCAAAGCGGATAATACATGATCTGAGCTTGGGTCGTGAAACCAATTCAAACCTAGGTCCAGTCGATTTAATCGTTGGGCCTATATCCTCTCCCTCGATCTTGTAGAGGTATTTCCTTTAGACCCAATCAAAGAGAGTTGATGTTAACTGAGATGAGGCTAGGAATGCGGGTGCATGGTCCATGTGCCACACTGCCGAGTCATCCTTTGATTTTCACTGGTACTAGGCACGAAACCTTTCCTCCGAATTAGGTCCGTAGATCATCGGTCCGAGCACACACACCAAGCTTATGCAATTTTTGACTATTACCTTAACTAATTTGTAAAATCAAATACAATTAAAAATATGTAAATTGCCTTGATTATAAATATATTAGATTAAATTCTTAATAAAGCTTTAGCTATAATACTAATAGAGTCATATATATATATATATATATATATATATAGTATTATTAAGATTGTAGTTTCATCAAATTTCAAATAATGTAAATAGACAAATATAAAATATGAAGAAGAATTGAAATGTTCTTTCACATTTCTTGTAACAAGTGATAGATAACTTATTGTTTACCCGTAAAACGGTACAGTTGAATTTATAGCGTGAATTGCAGAAAAGCGAATCGATTTGATTCCAAAATGATAAATAAATTAAATAGAATACAGGACATGGTGTTGAAATCGAGATAAGATAAGGGACAACTTGGTTCCAGGAGCAGGCTTCCGGAGGCAACAATAAGAATATTGATAGATAGAAAATAAAGTGTGATTTAGTTTGGAATAATGTGTAGCATAAGTTTGTCAGATATTTCGTGTCTTACAATGTCTAATGAAGTCACTATTTATAGCTATACCTATGAAACAGGGTCTTAGGATCAAGCCCCTCTTAAATGACAATAATGGGGGCCGTTGATGAATATGTAAGGATATGAATGCCAAAATTCTGTGTAACGAAATGTGTATTTAATACTGAGGAATATTCTTCATTGAATGTCGTTTGGTGGCAAATATTCGTTTGCCCTCGTTAGCAGTGTTCCCTTCCGGATCTACCAGATGCCAACCGAAGTTGTTGTTCTCGGTCTTGGTTTTCACTCGCTTCGTCTTTTGCCTATCCTCGGTTCCATGTGTTATTCTATCATTTGAGTATTTAATGTGAACGAATTTTACCCTACAGATAGTCCCCCTGCTTTTCGATGGCACATCTTTGTGTTATCGGGAACTTGGTGAAGATTCCTTTCTTGACGGAAAATTTTCTGAACCCTTCTGAAAAGTTTCTGACGCTTGATTAGACACATGTCTCTTCATATTTAATACCCCGAACACGTGTTACTCCACGATTTAGCAATATTTTTGCCGGTTCTCGAGGTAATCATGGCCACAATTTTAGCCACCTATTCTTTTACTCATACGCCTCATTCTTCTTCTTTTTCACTTCACAATTCAACAATCTCTTTCAACTTATTTGCATTATCTTTCCTGCTTTCACTCTTCTTTAATCTTCTTCTTTAAAAAACTCTTATCACCTTTTGCTGATCATGGCTTCTTCTTCCAAGAACTTAGGTGCTCTCTTCGGTGGGGGTCCGAAGGAGAACAAAGTCAAAGAAATAACCGTTGATGTTGATCCCCCTACAGTGATCACCATCATTCCTAAAAGACTTAACACAGCCAAGGACTTCAAAGAGAAGTTTCCTTCGTCATGTTCTCGCACTTGGGCTTTTGGCATATACCTCTCTTCCATCTGCCCTTCCAGCATTCTTGCTGTCAAGGAGGATTGCGATTTCCACCATGTGAATATCATTGCTCCTGAACTGGTGGAACGAGTAACCTTTGCTAAGAAAGGATTCATGTACGTTTATATGTACCCATAAATACCAGGTTTGCTTAGCACATATAGGCCCTTCTGTATGGCGAACGTTGGCCTGTCTACGGCGATTGTGCTAGGAGACGAAGGAGGAGCTCACCTGGCTCGCATGATGAATCTCTACTTCCTCAAGATTTTTTGTGAGGGAGTAATAAATTTAAGCAAATGTGGACACCATGCTTTGCTCACTAGCATGGATGAAAACAACGACCGTGCATGGATGGAGCGGTTTGTCATTGTTGCCACCAAGGAAATCATCCCATCCACAACTCCATCTTTCCCTGAATCCTAGACTATACACATAAGCTCAAAGTCTATCTTTTTTTTTTTTCTGAAAAAAGGTCGTTTCATGTCGTTGCTAATCCTTCTCTTTTCATTATTTCAGAAACTCGGTGGACACCACCAAGGGTTGAAGGCTTGGACCAGTGGGTTCAGAATATTCTGGACATTACCACGCTTGGGATCCGCCGGTGGAAAGAACTGGCGCCATCAGATATGTTTCTGGTGCAAGTGCTTCCTCTCAAAGTTGCCGTCACTAAAAATGTGGCGTTCTTCCTCGGCCGAGGGAAATAATAAAAAGGTGAAGAAAGTTGTGCCCGAGCCATCCATAGTCACTATGGTGATTGATGATGATGGGAAAGCCGGTGATGAAGGGGCTTCCCTACAAAGGAGACGATGACCTTTATAAGCTCAATAGAATGCTCAATCTGAAGAGCTTATAACCCCAACTGGGGACAATGACCAAGCGATCTGGGGAGAGTTTGACTTAGTGGAGAATGCCAATTGTCCCTTTCCAATCCCCGTTGCCGCTCCCAGTACTATGAGGCTGAGTACCGGTCCTCTTCCGTCTTCGGTTGGTGAGCAACCAACAACTAGCACTGCCTTTGCCTCAGCTGCTTCTCAACCCAACACCATCAGCTTCATCTCCTTCCACGCCCCCATACCTTCGTCACCAGCAACTGCTACATCATCCCCACCGGCTACGAACACTCGAGAAGAGGATGTCCCTCCTCCCCAGTCCCCAGACCACTGGAATTTGAGGCAAAACTATTCTGCCCCTTCTGCAAATCCCTAGAGGAGGAGGAGTGTCTCCTTATCGGTATCTACCGAGTGCCATCTGTTGTTTCGACCGGTGGAACTCGCCAATTACTTGAAGCTGCTGGCTTCCGAAAAAAATAAGAAGAAAATACACCCTCTTTCGGGGGAGTGTATGATAAATAATGACATGCAAAATGTAGCAATGGTACTGTACTTGTTCTTTTAACTGTCTGTTTTCTTTTGACTTGCTATGACAGAGTTTCTAACATGGGCTTTGCTTCGCAGGAAAAATTTCTTGATTCCGAGGGCCTTCAGAAGTTGGTCCTCGATAAAGAAAAGCTTACGACTAAGCGAGATTAACTGTTGGCTGAGAGGGACCAAGTTGTTGCTCGCCTCCCGAAGCTAGAAGCATAAAATACGGAAGCCGGTGAGTCGGAGGCTCGATTGCAGCAAAGTGAGAAGGAAGTGAAGGCCCTCAGCCAAGAATCCTCTCGGTTAAATGTACAGTTTCAAAAAGCCAAGACTAAATGGTCTGAGGTCCTAAATATTGTGCTTGTTACTGCGAGAGCGAGGCTGCTTCTGATGAGAGATTGAATAAGTTAGAGGCAGCTTTGAACTACAAAGCTAAAGAGGCTGTTGCTGCTGAGGAGAAGTGTGCCCAGATGGAGGATAAGTACATGAGGGTCATGGAACACAAGAAGGTTCATATAACTACTATAAGTGACCTTGATCTTAGCCTTACGGCCATGAGATTCGAGCGGGATAGCCTTTCGATCGAGGTTGATCGGCTTAAATTAGAAATTTAGCAACGAGCGAATTCCCTCATTATTGAAAAAACACATTCTATGTATAGCATGAGGAGAACAACCTTGGAAGAGGCCAAAGCAGGCGTTATTGATTTTGACAATGAAATGGCCAAGGCTCGAGAGCTGGAGTCAACCGCTCGAAGGCGCCTCCCGGCTCACCCCGATGCAACTAACTCTTCTGGTTCTAATTCTGAGTTCTCGGGAATTGAGGAGGAACTTGAAGAGGACAATGATGAAGGCCAAGATCCCGAGCCGACGGCAGATCCACCTACTTCTTCTAGGGGCGCTGATGCTTCTCTTCCCCCGAGTTCTAGGGGTGATGTAGTTTAGTTTTTTTCTTTTTTTTTCTTTGTTGTTTTCTTTCCGTATGTTTTTACTTGTGCTACTTAGAACGTTTGATATATAAAAGTGCTTTTCATTTAAGATTGTGCAAAGTTTACTTTTTTGCGTCGAATTATGCAAAGCTTCGGGTGCATTTTCCCTGATAGCATTTGGGTTCCGGACATAAACACTTCCAAAACCAACCCTTTACCGTGAGAGTTTCATAAAAGAGGTCCCTCTTATGTTTGCGGTGCTCTTGAAGAGGACGTCTCCTGTTCATTCCTGCACTATTATTTGAAATACTCGATTAACTTTCAAATGATAAAATCAATTCATCATTTGGACAAGAAACAAGATAAAAATAAAGGACTTTATTTTATTCCTTCTATCTTCAAAAGTACATAAGCATTCGGTTTGTTGTTTGAAACGAAATTGCCATTACATATGGTTAATTTGTACAACTTATTTCTGCGGGGCTGATTGCGCAGTCCCCGGTCCCGATGGGACACTTTTGTTCCTGGATTTCGTAGTCCCAATTTCTTTGGCAATCAGGTTGTCGTATTCTCATATCATTCCCCCCCAGTATTCTAATGTGAAGAATGCAAATTGGAAAACTGGAAGTCTGCTCCTATTAGGATTTCACTGGTGAATGATTGGATAATCTTTGGTCCGGTAGCAAGCTTTGTTTCTTGTTAGGAAATTTGCTACCGAGCCAAAGATTATCTAACCACCCTCAGTGGCTTGTAGGGAAGGAGCACTCGTGAACGGTTGAATAGACTTCGGTCTGATAGCAAGCTTCGTTTCCCATTAGGAACTTTGCTATCGAGCCAAAGATTATCTAACTATCCCGCAGTGGCTTGTCATTTTCATTCCTTGTCTTTTAAAAGTATTATTTTTGCTGATGACATTTCCTTCGTGGTATGCTATCAATTGTTGCCTCGTTAACCAGAAAAACTCAATTGGGACAAAAACTGGACGAAGGAAAAAAAAGTGCAGCACATACTTTCAGTATAAGTGGAGCTCATCAACAATAATACCTTTTAAGGTGAGTCACTTTCCAGTAGCTCGGCAATTTGACTCCATCCTAGTTTTCCAGTTTGTATGATCCTTTCCCGGTGATGGATGAAACCCGGTAGGGGCCTTCCTATTTGGACCCAGCTTTCCTGCATTGAGCTCCTCGGTGTTTTGAGTCACTTTTCTTAAAACCAAGTCTCCCACTTTGAAATAGCGGAGATTGGCCCTTCGATTGTAGTACCTTTCCATTCGTTATTTTTGAGCCACCATTCTTATGTGCGCTAAGTCCTTGCGTTCGTCAAGTAGCTCTAGTTTGACTAGCAATTCTTCGTTGTTCGTTTCTTCGTCCGTTCGGAAGTACCTCAAGGTTGGTTCTCCTACTTCCACCGGGATCAGAGCTTCTAGCCTCGTATACGAGAGAGAAAGATGTCTCTCCCGTGCTTGACTTAGCCGTCGTTCAATATGCCCATAACACTCCTGGTAATTCTTCGAGCCAATTACCTTTGGCTGCTTCCTATATCTTTTTGAGGTTTTGAATAATCATCTTATTTGTTGATTCCGCTTGGCCATTTGCACTAGTATGGTATGGCAAAAATGTTATTCTTTTGATTATCAAGTCTTCAAGTAATTTTGTAACATTTGCGCCTATGAACTAGGCCCGTTATCGCAGGCAATATCCTTTGGTATTTCGAACTAGCAAATTATGTTCTCCCACAGGAAATCAACTACTTCGCGCTTGCCGATTTTTTGATAAGGACCTGCTTCAACCCAGTAAGAGAAGTAATCAGCTAAAATCAGAAGAAACATTACCTTACCGGGAGCCGGTGGCAGTGAACTGAGTGTATCCACCCCCCATTTCATGAATGGTCACAGAGATAATACCGGTGCAGTAACTCTACCGGTTGGTGCACTAATGACGCATGGCATTGACACTTGTCGCATTTCTGAACGAATGCCTTAGTGTCTTGTTCCATTCGGGGCCAGTAGTATCATGCCCTAACTAATTTTAACACCTATGAATCTACAACTGAATGATTTCCACAAATTCCTTGGTGAACCTCTCTCATGACGTAATTAGCCTCGGAGGTTCCTAAGCATCGGGCTAACGGGCCTCGGAACGACCTTATATATATCTATCCTACTCAGAATCTGTAGTGAGATGCTTTTTTTGGTACGGAGTGCCGGGGATGCCTTCGGGTCTTCAGGCAGTTTGCTGTGCTCAAGGTAGTGGATAATTTAATTTCTCCAGTCCTAGACCAAGTTGGTCGTATTTACTTCATAATAACCGTCCACATCTAATACCGAGTGCATGAGTTGTATGAACGTACCGGAATCTGATCCATTTGTTTTCGTGGATGAGCCCAGATTGGCCAGTGCATCAGCTTCGCATTTTCTTCTCTTGGGATGTGGGTGATCAACCATTCCCTGAACCGTGCGAGCAGAGTTTGAACTCTCACCACATATTGTTGCATGCATTGCTCTTTGGTGTCAAAGATTCGATATACCTAATTTACCACCAGTTGGGAATCGCATTTGATTTCAATGACCTCGTAGTCTAGTCCCCGGGCCAGCTTAAGTGCAGCAATCAAAGCCTATACTCGGCTTCATTGTTAGCCAAGGGAACAATTTTTATGGCCTACCTCAGGGTTTCTCCCGAGGGCGTAATTAAGACAACCCCGAGCCCGGACGCTTTTATGTTGGAAGCTCCGTTCGTGAATCAGGTCTAAACTCCTAATGTCATTTCTGACACCATCACCGCTTCTGTTTTTAGCCAAAGGCAGCAGCCCGGGTTTGAAATCGGCCACGAAGTCGGCCAAAACTTGGGATTTGATCGCAGTCCGGGGTATATACTCAATGTCAAATTCACTCATTTCGACTGCCCACTTGGCCATTGGACCTAACAATTCAGGTATGTGAAGGATGTTCCTCAGGGGAAAAGTTATCACCACGGCTGTCGGGTGGCATTGTAAGTAAGGCTTAAGCTTTCGAGCGGCGACTACGAGGGCTAAGGCCAATTTTTTTGATATGCAGATAAGGAGGTTCTTCTCCTGTTAAAATTTTGCTAACATAATAGATAGGGGATTGCGTACCTTTGTCTTCTCGGACTACAACGACACTTACCGCCACCTCCGAGACCGCTAAGTAAATTAGCAACTGTTTACCTCCTTCGATTTTGATAGTAACAGAGGGCTTGATAAATATAGTTTCATGTCTTTTAGGGCCTATTGGTATTCCTGAGTCCATTCGAAGTTGTTCTTCTTCTTCTTCAGAAGTGGAGAGAAGTGATGGTATTTTTCTGAGGACTGGGAAATGAACCTGCTTAGATCGGCCAGTCTTCCGGTTAGCCTATGAACTTCGTTCACGTTTATCTGCTGATCTGGGGGTCCTCGATGGCCTTAATCTTGTCAAGATTGACTTCGATCCCCCTTTGTGACACCTGTTGACGGTCAATTTTGACCCTCCCTTTTAAAATTAATTTATTTATACTTAAGAATGTAAAATAAATGTTTTGAAATTATTTTCGATCGATAATTACCTATTTTTACAAAATTAATTAAGTATTAGTTTTAAAATTAATAACGTATTATTAGTATTACATAATTAAAAATATACTCATTATACTGTCAAAATAATTTTTACATAAAGGTTTTATAATTAATCTAACAAATTACTTATCAAATTTTTGATCAATTAGATTACTACATTGATAATTCAAAACTAGTGCCACCATTTAGAAAACAAAGTATTTCGCAAATAATTAATTAAAATAATTAATGGTATATTTGATATTTATAATTTTTACTATATTTTATTAAAAATTATTAAGTTTAATTAAGTTAATTTTAAAACGGTTAGAAGACCAAAAGGCTACAATTCCAAATCTCCAATTAAACACAAATTGGCCATTTTAAAAATAAAATTAGCCCAACACATAGGCCGCCAGCTGATCCAGTCCAAACAACCCCTTCATTCCAACTTGGGGATCGTTGTCACTCCATTTGAGCCAATCAGATCGTGCAACATCGCCATTCCATTCACTCACAAAACAAACATACACCACCTAGGCCGTTGATTCATATCATCAACGGACCAGGTTTAACCCTATTTTAGTTATTTTTTAGAGCCCTGTCATGTTTTATCTCTGTCGTTGGATCACAAGAATCCAGCGGCCGTCGATTTTACCTATTTAACTATTTATAAAATCCCTAAATATCGAAACAATCGAAGCCGTTGATCAACATATCCAACGACTCTCGTTCCATCTCTCATTTTAAACTCTGAGAAACCCCAAAACCTGCTCATTCCCTCATCGAATAGCCGCCCTAATTTCCCCTTTTTCTCTCTATTCTCTCAAGCCGTCAGCCCATCAATCTTCAAAATATTACACAAATTCGTGCAAGGTCACTCGAAATTACTCAAAATCATCCTTTCTATCCCTGCTACACCATGAATCTTGCCTGGACATTTCCAATTCCATCGTTACAATTCAAAATCCCAAATCTAAAACCTTAGCTAAAGAGTGAAACTTCAAATCATTCAAACTGGCTTATGCTCTATCAAATCGGAGCATGCACGAAGCCCCTTTAGAGCTTCATCATGAGGATTCTGTATCCAGAGGTCAAACGCAGTGACCTCTATGTTTTTGAGCTTTATCCGATGGGTTTGCCTTCAATGGTCAACCTCTCTCCACTCAGGTAAAAACTACCACTGATTCCCCTATGTCTCTCAGATTTTTTACTCAATTTTGCTTGTATCACTTGGTAATCGTCACTCTCTACTACTGAGTTTGAATCAGTGAAACCCTAAGACATTGAATGCACTATAAATATAGCGTTAAATGCTGTCACCTAACAAATTTCTGGTTCTTTTTAGGTTCCTTACTAATTTCTGGTTTCTTTTTCCGTTTTTGAGTTTTTTCACTACTCAAGCCTGAGTCTTTAGGTCCTACGCAATTAAATTGAACTCCTATTTGGTATGTTGCCCTAGAAAAGGTCAGTAAAATTTCAATGTTATCTCTCTTTTTTCGTTTTTTTGGTTAAGTATGATGCGTTCTGTTATTGAATGATTGTTAGCGATGCATCAATGCCTAGACTGTTTATATGTTTTGTTAACAACATATAGTTATTGAATGTGTTTCAAAAATCATGAGTTATTGGAGTGATAGTACTGTGTTAGTCCTAATGAGTATTTGGTAGCCTTTTTCTATTGTTAAACCTTAAGAATAGTCTAATAATTCTTAAGCTATCCTGATATTTGCTGTCTTCGTGCTTCCTTGATGTTCTGTTAAGCATTGTCATTCTGCTTTAAGTATCATTTATGTTTGTGGTAGTTTATTTGATGCTTAGACTTAAATAAATGTGAGTCTGTGAGGCTGTCATCTTGGCCTGGGAATGCTGGTTTATGATATTTGAACTTATCCTCTCCTCTAGCGTGCATTTCTTTGATTCTTGCAAGCCCTTCAGAGGTCATTGACCCTCTGATGAGCTTGTAGTTATTTGATCACACTATATGAGCATGTTTTGAGCAGACAAAGTTCCTGTACCATCTCTGTATACATTTTGAAGTGCATCACATGTCTGACCTAAGTCATGAGGCCTTATTCAAGTTCTGGTATCCCAAGTTGTTAAAACTAAGCTCCATTATGTCTGAAATCCTACCCTTATCTTGCTTGACAAATTTTCCAAAGTGATAGCACGCTTATCCATTTTTCTGAAGTCTATGTGTTGACACTGTTAGCTTAATGATGATAGCATTTTTGTTTTTGAGATAATATGACTTCATGCTTCCTGTATAGGTGATCCTACACTCATTTGATCCTTCAATACTTGTTTATTTGCTTTCCACAACCATGTGCATGTCCTTGTTTTTCTTAGAGCTTCACTAAGCCTGCATGAACCAGGCATACCTAACTTATGAATTTCAGATGAACTTCCTGCTGTTACTGATAGAGTTTAACATCATGCTTTCTCAATACGAAGTTAAAGAGACTTAGGAAGAAGTAGTCATGTCTTAAGCTTTAGAAATAAACAAAGTTGGTAGCTTAAGTTTCTTTAATACTCTTTTGGGGGTCTTAATTTGGAATATTAACTTGTGACCATGTCAATAATCTTTAAAGGTCCTGACCAGGTTAGCAGTTTGTATCTCTGTTGATATTTTGATTGGCAAACCTGCTGACATTCTTAGAAGTTCTGACTAAGGTCATAAGTCAATGACCTTTGCTAATATCTTTGGAGCTCTAATTGTAATTGTTAGTCCATAATCCTATTAATATCCTTTAGAAGTGATAATTGGTAATAGTATCTTTGTTATCACCTTTTAAGGAACCTTATAAGTGTTTGACTTGTCTCTCTATTAATACCCTCAGAGGTTGTCAATGAGGATTGTTAGATTCTATGCATACTAGAAGTTAAGACTTGGGTTATGAATGGCATGTATCCATACCCATGAATTTCATAGATTTAAATCGTGCAACTATTTTATCCTTAAGGTGCTTGATCTCAAGTGTTTGGTATTTAACAGTAGTATGCTAATACCACTATCTCTATATGTGTTTGAAGCCTTGACCTTTAGACCTATTTAGTGTTGGAGATATAGTTATGTAGATAAAATTGTTTCTTGTGTGTTCCTTGTGCTATTTTGATTAACATAATTATATACTTATGTGGTATGATATTATGGTAATTAATTCACATTAAAAGTGCCGCATTGGCACTTAAACCTATAGAGAAAAATGAGTCGTTAGTGGTTAAGGGTATTTGGGTGTAGAGTTTGACTCTTGGTTGGGCTACTCTTCCCGGCACAAGCATTGCCCTGGGCCTTGAGACCCTTGGAAACTTTGAAGTGTCGAGGGATTCAAAGGGGTCTTTGACCTCGAATGGGATTCTATCCTTAGCCCTTAATTTATTGACACTCATTATTCTCTTTGGGTTTAGTGTTTAATGACAACAAAAGGTTTGCAATGTGGATCATTTGCTATACATAGCCACCACATTAGTGTGACCTTCCTAATGTTTAGATACTGTCAGTGACTTTCTTCTTATTTTGCTTACCAGTTTTTTTTTATGTATGAATATGTATCGAGTATTATTCTCTAATGACTTCCTCTTTTCTTTGAACATGTACAATTGTCTGGGCCTACCAAGCTCTTAAGGAACTCGGGCCCAAATCCAGCATTGCTGTATTATGAAAATTCGAAGTCTGCCTTCACTCGTCACTTGCTACTGCTGGGCCTGTCCTTTGAGGCTCAAATCTCCCAGAGTCACTCCTCTCCTTTATCTTTTTATTTATTGTTTCGCCATTCCTTAGCTTGCAATATGTCATTGCTCGTTCCTGTTTGTTATTTTCTCATTATGTATGTGACAAGTATATATTGGATTAAGTGTTTATCCTTATCTCTTAATTCGTAGAATGACTTAGGCAAGCCTAAAGAACTTAGGATTAAAAGGATCCTAGTTAGCAAGTAATTTCATATCCGCCAATCGTAAACTATTATAAATTTTTCATGCTTTACTAACTCTTCTTAAGGACTTTTGAAGCCCAAAGGCTTAACAAAGGCATCCGTCTCTCTTTTCAAAATATACAGAATTATCGTGGTTAATCTTTCAAAAGGGAAATCAGCTATTTCATAAATACTAAGGTGTTGCTGCACTAAAATAAAAGATTTTTCAAACGGTCTTCTACTTCAAAACCAAGGTACATCTTAGAATCATTTGCATAACACTTTCACCACAAAATGTCCATGATCTAGGGAACAAAGAACTTCTGTCTTTTACATTATATACCAACATTTCTATCTTTCAAAAATTTCTTTTAAAGCCTATATATTAATACTAATTTCCTAAAACCTTTTCTTTAAATCCATCTCCTTTAAACCATACTTCCCTTTGTAGAAATTATGTCCTAATATATGGTAACCTATACCCTTAGAGCACTAGTTAAGGCGTAGTACAAATGGTTAATTCTAAATCTAGTCTAAGTCCTATGGAGCTAACTCAGGTTGTTAGGTTTTAAGGGGTGCCTAGCACCTTCCCCTTAGAAGAACAAGAACCCTTACCCATAATCTCACCGGTTAGTGGACCAATAAAGAACATGACTTTATTAATAAAATAGGTACTCTAGTGTACCTTTAAATATTAGGTGGCGACTCTCTTTCATCAATAACAGAGAAACCACAAGTTGACTCTTTTTTTGACTAGTGCAAAATAGAGTGCAACAACACCAGAAAACTCAAAAATTTCCTGGAGCAGACTCTGAACGCACACTTTTCGGGATTAAGCTTCATGTCATGCTTTCTGAGGATGTCAAAGGTTTCTAGGATGTGTTTTAGATGGTCACCTGCATCGAAGACTTAATCAGCACGTCATCTATGTAAAATTCCATTGTTTTCTCTATTTTCTTTTTGAACATTTTGTTCACGAGCCTCTGATAGTGGCTTCGGCGTTCTTAAGCCTGAAAGGCATCACATTGTAGCAATATGTGCCAAAGTTCATTATGAACAAAGTTTTTTTCCTGATCCTCCGGGTTCATTTAGATTTGGTTGTACCTGGAATAAGAATCGAGGAAACTCATCAACTCGTGCCCGACGTTGCATCAATCATTTGATCAATGTTTGGCAATGTGAACGAGTCTTTTGGGCATGCCTTATTCGGATCCTTATAATCTATGCACATACGAAATTTATTATTCTTTTGTGGAACTACTACTACATTAGCTAGCCAATCAGTTTAATTCCCAAATTGAACCGATATCAAGCAATCGAGTTACCTCTTCTTTGACAAACTTGTTTCTGACCTCGGCGATCGGGCGCTTTTTTTGCCTTACCAAAGGGATGCTGGGGTCCAGGCTTAACTTGTGCACGTCCACCTTTAGCAGGATACCTGTCATATCCGTGTGCGACCATGCAAAACAATCTACATTAGATTTAAATATTTTTTATAAATTTTGACCTGATCTCGAAGTTTAATCCCGTTCCGAAGTGGAACTTCCTTTCTAGGAGCTTTTCGAACAATGCCACCGGTTCGAGTTCTTCCGACGTGGATTTGGTTGCGTCCATTTCTTCTGGTATCTAGAAATACCTTGGTACCTGATAGGATTCCGATGGCACCTTTCCTTTTTCGTTTTCATTTGATTCGGGAGGGGGTGTTGGTTCCTGTAATTGCTATGCCGCGTGTTCCTTCCCTTTACTGTTGGAAACCGAGATCGCGTTCATTTTCCTTGCCACCGGTTGATCTCCTCTTATTTGTTTGATTCCCTCTAGAGTTGAGAAATTTAGAAGTTGATGGTATGTTGATGGCACAACCTTCATCTCGTGTAGCCATGGTTTGCCAAGAATAATGTTGTAGCCCATGTCGCCATCTACTAGTTCAAACAAGGTAGTTTTCATGACCCCTTCGGGATTTTTGGACAGCAGGATCTCCCCTCGGGTTGTCACACTTGCTAAGTTGAATCCAGTGAGGATATTTGTGGCTGAAATATGCTTTCAATTAGCTTGGCTTGCTCCAGTACTCTCCATTGAATGATATTGGCTGAGCTTCCTAGGTCCACCAAAACACGCTTAATTTTAAAATTTAAAACATTAAGAGAAATTACCAAGGCATCATTGTGCGGTAGTAGAAGTACACCGGCGTCTTCCTCTGTGAAGCTTATCGTCCTCAGCGACTTCCTGGAGTCTCTTGTTATGGGTCACCGATACTTTTGTATTTTTTATACCGAAAAGATTACACTGTTAATCTTTTTGCCCCCAAAAATCATGTTGATCCTTAGTCGATGAGGGTCTTTTCCATGTCTTCGAGGGCTCTGTGTTATCCTAGTTGTGGCCGTAATTGTGTTTGGCCATGTCGCTTAAGAACTCTCTGAGATGGCCGTTTTTCAACAACGTCCCCACCTCCTCCCGTAGATGTCAGCAATCTCCAATCTGATGGTCGTTAGTCCCATGATACTCGCACCACAGATTAAGATCCTTTTGGCTGGGATCAGATCTCATTGGCCTCTGGATCCTCATCGCTGATACCAGCTCCATCATGCTGACATTGAAATTATACTCAGATAGTATGAGATATATGGAACCTGATACCTCTTTGTCCTGTAATGACCTGTTATTCCGGCCACGGTCAGTTCTCCTATCGGGAGCGAACATGTCCACCGATCAGAAACTTTTGCTGCGTCCTTGGGTCCTTTCGTTGGGTAAAAATCGAACCTTAGAAATCGCCGATCTGCCAAAATCATCCTTCGACTTATCCTTGTTCTTTTTTCGATCCTGACACTTGGTTGATGCCGGAAAATCGAGCTATTCATCTTCTATTCTTATCTTTGAATCGTAACAGTTGCGGACATCTGCCTATGTAGTTGTCTGAAACTCGAGAAGGCTTTCTTTCAGTTTCCAGGAGGTGTCGGAGCTCCTCGGGTTCAATCCTTTAGTGAACCCCTCAGCCGCCCATTCGTCTGGAACGACCTGTAGTAACATCCTTTATTTTTGAAACTTGGTCACGAACTTCTGCAACAATTCGAGACTCTCCTTGCGCCATTCTGAATATGCCGGCCTTACGGGCCTATACCTTTCTGGCCCCGGCATAGGCCTTAATGAAATTATCTGCAAACATCCCGAAGGAATCTATTAAGTGCTCGGGTAAAAGTGAATACCATTTCAAGGCTCCCTTCGTGAGGGTTTCGTTGAACTTCTTTAGCAGGACCGACTCAATCTCTTGTGGGGCTAAGTCGTTTCCTTTCATCGCTGTTGTAAAAGTGGTGATGTTCTCCTGAGGATCTGAAGTCCCATCATACTTCGGCATGTTTGGTATTTTGAACTGCTTTAGAAACAACTCTAGTATTGTGCTCGGTTTGAACGGCAACTAGGTGTACTTTTTTGAATTTGGGCCCTTCAGCACTGGTGGTGCGCTCGAAATTTGGTCCATTCGGGCGTTTATTTCTCTCATAAACTACATGAGCTCTATTGGTCATTACCGTTATTGTTACCAGATCCACTGCCAATCCCCTCGGCCCCGTAAAAGCCGACCTCACCCTTCAGGGTATTGTTATCTACCCTTTGCGCTGTTTGATTTACGGGGGAACGGGGAGGAACTGGACCTCTTCCATTCGCGTTGTTGGAAGCACCCGACAATGCTTGCCTCAATTCTGTCATGGCCTGGTCTTGCCATGAGAGATGGCCCATGATAGCCTTTTGTTGTTCCCTCAGGATCCTTTCCGTTTCTGCAACGTGCTCGTCTTTAACGTCATTAGGAGTCGTTTACTGTACGTGTCGGGGGTACCACCCGCCATGAACCGGCATGGCTATGTCCTCCTCGTTACGAATGTCGCTGATTGAATCCTCATGTTGAGGCAGATTTTTCCTGTGCCTCAACGTTGTGTGCGATGTTGACATCGTTATTTGCCATCTTTTACGAGTTTTGCTAAGAAACAAAGAATCAAACAGATTAGTAATAGACGCAAGGATCAACTCAATTACACAATTGTATAAGCCCCACGGTGGGCGCCAAACTGTTTACCGGTAAAACAATATAGTTGAATTTATAGTGTGGTTTAACAAGCTAATTGATTTGATCCCGAAATGATAAATAAATTAAATAGAATGCAAGACTTAGCATTGAAATCGAGATAAGATAGCGGACAGCTTGGTTCCGGGAGCAGGCTTCCTGAGGCAGCAATAAGAATATTGATAGCTTAGATGGTTTATTGGCTTATTGGTATCGTATTATCGGGGTAACCGAAACCGTTAACCCAACCGAGCCGAACCGATGGCTTATTGGCTTATTGGTATCATATTATTGGGGTAATGGATGGTAAACGGATTGAGATTTTATAATTAACGACTTAACGGTTTTGGGGGCGAATTACTCATTTTTCTTATCGGATAAACCGTTAGCCCGTTAAATTTTTTTATATTTACACTTTTACCCTATGTATATAAAGTACTATTGAAACCCTAAATAGCTAAATCCCTAATCTCTATTTTCTAATTCTCAATTTTCTACAGCCCCAGAGGCAGAGAAGTCGTCAGTATCGTCTCTCTCTTGAACTGAGAACTGAGTAGTTGAAAAATCAAAATTTGAATGATTAATACGTGTATGTCTGTATGAGTAGTCTTGATGGTATTAAAAATTTGGTTAATACGTGTATGACAGTATGAGTAGTCTTGAAGACTCTTCAATTCAAAGATACCGTTTGGTTAGATCTTAGATGGTATTAAAATTTTGATATTGATTTGAAACTATTTGGTATTGATTGAATGATTGTTCAAAAAATTTCTATTTGGTTTAGCCGATAAGCCGCCCGATAACCGCCCAATAATTATTAATCCGATACCAATCATCACATTGTCTTATTGGATGGCTAGCGGATTACTATATTTATAATCTGATAACCGTTAAGTGTAATAATCCGCCCGATCCGCCCGATAAGCACCCCTAGAATAATGTGTAGAATAAGTTTGTCAGTAATTTTGTGTCTTACAATGGCTGTTGAAGTCACTATTTATAGCTATACCTAGGGAATAAGGTCCTAGGATTAAACCCCTCTTAAATGACAATAATGGGGGTCAGTGATGAATATGTAACAGCAGGCTATGAATGCCAATATTCTCCGTGACGGAATGTGTATTTACTGAGAAATATTTTTCATTGAATATCATCTGGTGGCAAATATTCGATTGCCCTCGTTAGCAATGTTTCCTTCGGGATCTACCCGATGCCAACCGAAGTTGTTGTCCTCGGTCTTGGTTTCCACTCGCTTCGTCTTTTCCCAATTCCACGTGTCATTCTATTATTCGAGTACTTAATGTGAGCCGATTTTATCCCATACACTTGTAATAATAGACTTCACAATGAATTGATTTAGTGAACTGGACTTAATCTATGTATCATGGCAACTTTGCAACTTCTAAAAATAAATGTTCAAGAGATTCTATACCTTACAAAGTACATATATCATTTATCGATTTATTAGTTATATAAAATTATCATCCACAAAGAATTAGTATTGCTTTTTCCACATGAAATGTTTAAATTTGTTTTTTTCATTAGCATATGTTTTGGATAATACCAAAATAATTTAAGAAAAGCCTGGGAATTTGGCTTAACGATAGTGTCCGGAATACAAAGATCCCTTGACACTAAACTATCCTTCGAACTTCCTTCACACATTATCAATAGAATTTGTTATTTCATAAGCCGCACTAGCATCAATAACTCTATATATATTCCAGTCTGGGCACTTACTCCAAATGGAGTCTTCTATACCAAATCTGTCTACAAGTTAATCATCCCTCCACCTCCCAATAGTTATAATTTTTATTGGATCTGGAATCTAAGTACTCTTAATAAAGTCAAATTCTTTCTCTGGCAATGCTCCATAGTCGCCCTCCAAACACTACCTTCATCATATTGGCATAAAGATAGACACCACTTGTTCACATTTGTAAATAAGCGAAAGAGACTATTACTCATATTTTCTTTAAATGCCCAATAGCCAAAAAAAAATAATATTGGAATGAAGTGCATCCCAACGTTCTATTGTTAGATGTCTGCTCTGACCACCAGCTTATTATGCTCAAAATGGCTAACATAAATACTGATTTTGGCATTTCATGGCATGATTTATCCCATTTGCTATTTGGCATCTTTGGCTAAATAGAAACAACAAATCCTTTAATAATTTCTGCATTCAACTTCCGCTTAATTTCATAGTTATGCGTTGCGTGGAATATAAACATTGTTCCAACTTTTTACGCTACACTCCTTCCACTCCCCCCCATCATAATCAAGTGGCACCCTCCTACAATAGCATCTCTTAAGCTCAACATTGATGGTGTCATTAAAGATAAGTATAAGAAAGGGGGTATTGGTGGAATCTTTCGAAACCTTCAGGGGGACAGGATTTTGGGCTACTATAGTGCAGCATTTGGCTACACTCCTGCTTACATGGAGTTACTCGCCCTAAAAACTGGTCTACAATTAGCTTGAGATAATAAATTTCATAATTTGGAAATCGAAATTGATGCCACGGATGTACTCCATTTACTTGGCCATAACATTTGCTCCCTTTATACTAACATTGTTAGTGAGTGCATGTCAATTACTGAAGAGACTGAAAAATCCGCAGATCCGACATAACTTCCGTGAAGGGAACAAAGTAGCTCACTTTTTGGCTACTGAAGAATCTAAGCAAGCAAGATGCAACCCTTTAATAACCTTGCCTTATTTTTTAAGCTGTTCCATGAAGATAAAAATGGATCTACTAGTTCTAGACTTGTTTCTACGAATGTACTTAATAGCTTGGCTGAACTTGGGAGTCTTAATGTTAATTGTAATCCTAGTTTTAATAGACCTACTGGCCTAAATTAATGCTGAAGATCCCCATCGGACTTCTTACTTATGTAACCATATTAGTTAATGAATGAAAATTTCGTCCTTCTACCCAAAAAAAGACAGTGTTCGGAGTAGCAGTTTGCTCTATATGTACAGACAATATTCCTAAGAGAACTATTAACGATTAATTTCAATTTGTAATAGTATTAGCATTGATACTTTGGCTCAGTACTATATTTTAAATGGGAATGTAGATCACCCAATGGCGTGTAGTCATCCGAATGCTTACTGTGTGTTTGTGTGTGTGTGTATATATAGTTATCTATTTAACCGAAAAAAAAGGTTCCCAAAAGAATGTAATGCAAGATACTGTAAAATATTAAATTTGACGTTATCTACAATTTAAAACATATAAGAAACAAATAGGATTGAATGTATAGTTGAATCATATTAAATAACATTTTTATTTCTATATATAATGAATCATTTAATATGTCACATTTTATTTCTATTTAGCTCGAAAATAATTGTCACAGATGTATATGCAAAGAGCAAACCACATCCTCAAAAAAATTTCATCATAGTTATGAGATAACAAACTTTGTTCCAAAATTTAAACAACTATAAAAATAAATTTAAAATCGTAGTTTTTAAGAAATTAACAATATAGAGATTTTTATATTCGTGCACCCTACCACATGTAAATTAGGTAAAGTATACTCAAAATTCCTTAACAAGCAATGCCATATATAACTTATATCAATTTTAAACTTTAGACCATTGGTCTGAAGTGCAGTTGCCTGTTCGAACTTTGGTCCAGTAATTGCAACAACTTTAAATGCTAAACCATTGTCTAAAGTCCTATGTCTTCTTTCTTTGTCAATTCTTTATCGTACTTTTCCTTAAATTGCAATGCTAACTTCAAAATGCATCATTGTAATATACAACAATCTCTTCTAATGGGGATAGTGGTACACAAGGAACAAAGTAATTGAAAGAACAACAATAGATTGGTTCAAGGGAATTCATCAAGGAAAATTAATCACACTCGTCTAAGGATGTATAGTTTTTGAAAGTTTTTATATTAGAGCAAATTTGGGACCTTGAAAAAACAAGAAACAACAGCTTGTATGTAAGAAACCATATCAAGAATAGTCGTCACAAAGTAAAAAGAAGACACAATACTAAATAATTTTGCAATTCTAGCAAGCAAAAGGTGAATCGATGCATTGTTTAAACACCAGATTTATATCATAAACTTCAGACCGCCTGGCTAAAGTTATCAAAAAAAATTAATTACCTACAGTCAGACCTTTTTATAACATCATCATTATATAACAACTATTCACTATAAAAGTCAAAATTTTTTCGAAATTAATTTTTATATTAAATTATATCTTTCTATAACAGTTTTTTACCTATAACAACAACTATATTTTAACAATATATGGTCTTTATAAATTGCCCCTCCATTACAGCCACGTAAAATCTCTAAGATTACCAATAATATATTTCTAAAATTTTAATGCACCACATATAATAAAGCATAATATGTTACTTCTATAATTAAAGATTCCCTCAATCCACTAAAAGATATGCTTCTATATTTTTATTCTATTGATCAAAAGTTATTATCGTACACATATTTTTTTATTGGATAAAGTTTTCAATTAATTTAAAATAATGTATTAGTACTTTTTTTGGTAATTAGAAATTTTATTTATAACCACGTAAATATTTATCCAAACTTTAGATCACTGGACTAAAGTTATCAAGAACCGACATGAGTAAAATTTTCATTCTTTCGGTTATAAAATGCTAAGATTATTTGAATAACTTTTTAAAATAGAGATAAAAATAGAATTAGAGACCTCAAAAAAGCTGAGAAAATCAGCAATCTCACATGCCCTGACCCGAAACAAGGCCGTTCAAAATTTCGTCCTTCTACCAAAAGAAAGATAGTGTTCGGAATAGCAGTTTGCTCTATATGATTTTACAGGCAATATTCCTAAGAGAACTATCAAAGACTAATTTCGACTTGTAACACTATTAGCACTGATACTTTGGCTCAGTACTATATTTTGAATGGGGATGTAGATCACCCAATGGCGTAGTTATCTGAATGCTTAGTCTCTCTATATATATTTGTATAGGGTAAAATATGATATGACACGTGGCTGACTAAAAAGAGAATACGCGAAGTCCAAGATGGGATGGTTAAGGACCGAATGCAGCCACTACGCTTGTCACTGGAATGGATAACATTCATAAAAGTTTATTAAAAGCTCTGCGCCTGATGGCATTTACTAAGGAATATTTTACAACATTAAGAGTGACGGTCCGTTACAGAGAACTTGACATTTATACTCAACGTTACATCTCAATCAATGACCCTCATAATTGGTATTAAAGGAGGGCATGATCCTAGAACCTTTTTCCCTAGGCATAGCTATAAATAGTGAGCTCAGTTAGAATTGTAAAGGACACGAAATTTCTGGCAAGAACATATACTATATTCTATACAAAGTTTTATACAATTTCACTCTCTTGCTTTTTGATCCCATCATTGTTGTGTTCGGAAACCGTGTTCACGGAATCACTATCTTTACTGTTTCATCTATATTCCAAGGCTAAGTACTGCGTATTTCTTCAATTATTATATTATTTCAGGATCAAATTAGTTCATTTGTCCAAAAACCACGTATAAATTCAACTGTATCGTTTTATGGGTAAACAGTTTGGCGCCCACCATGAGGCATAGACAGCCGTGCAATTAAATTGATTCTTGCCTCTTTTACTAACGTGTTTTGACTATTTATGTCTTAGAAAAAATTGCAAAAAATGGCAGAAAACACTGTTACCGATGCTCGCAACCCCAAAATTCGAGGGGATCAACCTCATTTCGAGGATTCAATTAGTGACACCCGTAATGAGGAAAATGACGCCACGCCGGTGCATGACAGACGGTACCCTCGACAAGTTCGGGAAAGAACTCCCGATGATGCTGACGAGGAGCAAGTACTGGATGCTGTGAGGATCCTGCAAGAGCAACACGCAATCATTCTAGGCCATCTCACGGGGCAGGATCAGATTATGACAGAATTAAAGCAGGCGTTATCAGGTGCTTCGGATAATGCAAACAGGCGCGATCCGATTCTCCCGTTGTTCCCACAGACCAAACAACACAGAGAATCGATAACAACACTCCCAGGGGTGAAGTCGGCTCCGATGGGCTGGGGGGAGCAGATCAGGTCTTAACAACGAGATCGATTCATTCAAAGATGAGCTTTTACGGTTCATGACGGAAGTGAGCGCCCGTATGGATCAAATCCGGGGCGCACCACCAGTATTGAAAGGCCCGAACTCAAAGAAATATATTCAATTACCGTATAAACCAAGTGCGGCACCAGTACTAATTCCGAAGCATTTCAAAATGCCTGATGTTCCAAAGTATGATGGAACTTCAAACCCACAGAAATATATTACCACCTACACAATGGCGGTGAAAGAAAATGATCTAGCTCCTCATGAAATTGAATCTGTGTTGCTAAAGAAATTCGGCAAAACCCTCACGAGGGGAGCCCTAACGTGGTATTCATTACTGCCCGAGCATTCCATAGATTCCTTTGAGATGCTCGCGGATTCTTTCATTAAGGCTCACGCCGGAGCCAGAAAGATGAAAGCCCGGAAGGCTGACATATTCAGATTCACACAAGGAGATTCGGAATTGTTACGAGAGTTTGTCACCCAGTTCTAGAAAGAAATAATGTTGCTCCCGGCCGTCCCAGATGAATGGGCGGCTGAAGCATTCACCAAAGGATTGAATCCGAGAAGTTCAGACGTTTCCCGGAAGCTGAAGGAGAGCCTGCTTGAGTTTCAAGCAACAACCTAGGCAGATATTCACAATTGGTACGAGTCGAAGATAAGGATCTAAGATGACCATGTTAGTTTTAGATCATCGGCCAAAGGGCGGGAGAAGAACATAGAAAAATCAAAGGATGAATACAATGCGGATAGGCGGACTACGAGGGGTCGATTTTTGCCCTACGAGCGTACCGAAGGCCGTGGCAAAAATTTTTGAGCAGCAAAAAAGTTCACCATTGACAGAGAGACTGACCGTGGTCGAAACAATAGATCACTTCAAGATAAAGAAACGTCGGGGTCTCGAGATCTTTCTTACCCCAGGTTATCAGAATATAACTTCAACGTCAGCGTAGTGGAATTAGTATCAGCCATGAGGAACATTAAAGAAGCACGATTCCCAAGACCTATGAGGTCCGATTCCAGCCAAAGGGATCTCAATTTATGTTGCGAATACCACAGGACAAACGGTCACTGAACAGGGGACTGCCGACATCTTCGGGAGGAGGTGGCAACGCTATTAAAGAATAGTCATCTCCGAGAATTCTTAAGTGATCGAGCTAAGACCAATTATGGTTGCAACAGAGACAACATGAAATCCTCGAAAGTAGGAGAAAAAACCCACGCCAAATGATCAACATGATCTTTGGGGGGAACGAATGTAATGGGGTCGACTAAAATATCGATAACGCACAGCAAAAGACTCCGGGGTAATGATATCACTTTCACAGAGGAAGACGCATACGAATTGCTGTTACGACACAACGACGCACTGGTAATCTCTTCAAATGTGTTAGATTTTAAAATTAAGCATGTGTTAGTGGATTCAGAAAGTTTGGCTAATATCATACAATAGAGAGTATTGGAACAAGCTAAACTCACGGAAGCATTATTCCGGCTACAAAACTCCTCGTTGGATCAACCTTAAAACCATGATGACCTGGGGAGAGATCTTGCTGCTCAGGAATGCTAAAGGAGTAATGAAAACAACTCTCTTAGAAGTAGTGGATGGTGATATAGGATACAACATCATCTTAGGAAGGCCATGATTACACGAGATGAAAGTTGTACCTTCGACGTATCACCAATTGCTGAAGTTTTTGACACCCGAAGGTATCAAGCAGATAAGAGGTGACCAACCGGAAGTAAGGGAGATGAATGCAATCTCAGTTTCCAGTAGCAAAGAGAAGGAGCGCACGACATAGCAATTACAGGAACTGGCGCCTACTCCCAAGTTGGAAGAGGTTATTCTAAGGACAGAATCGTCAGAACAATATCAGGTACCGAGATATTTCCAAGTTCTGGAAGAAACAGACGCAACAAAATCCACGGCAGAGGAACTAGAGCAAGTGGCATTGTTTGAAGAATTCTTAGAAAAAAAATTTCACTTGGGGACAAGACTGCATCCCGAGCTCCGATTTGGTTTAATTGAATTCCTTAAAATTAACGATGATTGTTTTTCATGGTTGCACGAGGATATGACAGGTATCCCGACGAAAATATCCATGCACAAGCTGAGTTTGGATCCCAACGTACCACCGGTACGGCAGAAGAAGCGCCCTATTGCCGAGACTAGGAATAAATTCATCAAAGAAGAGGTAACCCGCTTGCTTAAAATCGGTTCGGTCAGAGAGGTAAGATATCCAGACTGGCTAGCCAATGTAGTAGTAGTTCCTAAGAAGAACAACAAATTTTTTATGTGTGTAGACTAAAAAGATCTTAATAAGACGTGCCCGAAAGATTTGTTTCCACTACCAAATATCAATCAAATGATTGATGCCACGACCAGGCACGAACTGATGAGTTTCCTTGATGCTTATTCCGAGTACAACCAAATTATGATGAACCCTGAAGATCAGGAAAAGACTTCATTTATAACAAATTACGGTACATATTGTTATAATGTAATGTCTTTCGTGTTGAAATACGCCGGAGCCACTTATCAACGGCTCATAAATAAGATGTTTGAAAAATAAATAGAAAAAATTATGGAAGTTTATATAGACGATATGTTCGTTAAGTCTTTGAATGCAGGTGACCACCTTAAGCATTTGCAAGAAACATTTGATATCCTGAGGAAGCATAACATGAAATTTAACCCCGAGAAATGCACGTCTGGGGTCAGCTCTGGTAAGTTCCTGGGGTTTCTGGTCTCACAAAGGGGAATTGAAGAAAACCCCGACAAAATCAAGGCCATAGACAATATCCCGGATCACTTATCAAATGTGGAGGAAGTCCAAAGACTCACTGGAAGGTTAGCAGCTTTGAGCAGGTTCATTTCCCGGTCGTCGAAAAAATGTCATCGCTTCTTTACATTGCTCAAAAAGAAGAACAATTTCGAATGGACGCTGGAGTGCCAACAGGCTTTGAGGGACCTGAAGAAGTACTTATCAAGCCCTCCATTACTCTCGAAACAGAAAAAAGGCGAAACATTGCTTGTCTACCCCGCAGTTTCAAAAGTTGCGGTAAGTGCGGTTTTAGTCCGGGAGAACGAAGGTACGCAGTTTCCTATTTATTACGTTAGCAAAATTTTAACGGGAGTAGAGACGGGCTACCCATATTTGGAAAAACTATCCTTAGCTTTCGTGGTCTCCGCTCGAAAGCTGAGGCCCTATTTCTAATGCCACCCAATAGCTATAGTGACTACTTCCCTTTTGCGGAACATCCTTCATAAACCCGAACTCTAGAGCAAATTGGCCAAATGGGCCGTCGAAATGAGTGAATTCAACATAGAATATAAACCGAAGACTGCAATCATGTCATAAGTCTTGGCTGACTTTGTGGCCGCTTTTAGTCCAAGATTGCTACCTCTAGCAACCAAGGAGGAAGTAATGGTGTCGGAATCGGCATCAGGGGTTTGGACCTTATTTATGAACGGAGCTTCGAACGTAAAAGGGTCCGGGCTCAGAATAGTTTTAATCACGCCTTCGGGGGAAACCTTAAGGCAAGCCATCAGCACGATCCCTTTAAATAATAATGACGCAGAGTATGAAGCTTCGATTGTAGGGCTCAAATTGGCCCGGGGACTTGATTATGAGGTTATAGAAATCAAATGCGACTCACAACTGGTGGTAAATCAGGTTTACGGGATCTTTGATACCAAAGAAGAACGTATGCAACAATACATGGTAAAGGTCCAGACTCTTTTGGCACAATTCCGTGAGTGGTCAATAACTCATATCCCGAGAAAGGATAATGCAGAAGCGGATGCATCAGCAAACTTAGGTTCATCAACGGCAATAAAAGGATCAGACTCCGGAATGGTGGTACAACTGATGAGCTCAGTCCTTGATACGGATGGTTACTACGAGGTGAATTCAGCTAGTCTGGTATGGGACTGGAGGAACGAAATAATCAACTACCTCGAGCACGGAAAGTTGCCCGACAATCCCAAAGCATCACGGGCGTTACATACCAAAGCTACACGGTATAGCTTCAGGAAAGGAAATTGTATAGAAAATTGTTCCAAGGCCCGCTGGCCCGGTGTTTAGGAGCGTCAGAAGATGACTATGTCATGAGAGAAATCCACGAAGGGATATGCGACAATCACTCAGGCGCAGAGTCTTTGGTGCTGAAATTGGTACGGGTAGGATATTACTGGCCTCGCATGGAACAAGACGCTAAAGATTTCGTACGAAAATATGATAAGTTCCAACGCTACGCATTACTAGTACATCAATCGACAGAACCCTTACTTTCAGTCCTATCCCCATTGCCATTCATGAAATGGGGGATGGACATCGTCCAACCGCTGCCACCGCTCCCGGAAAGGTAAGGTTTTTTTTAATTTGACTGATTATTTTTCTAAATGGGTGGAAGCATGTTCTTATCAGAAAATCGGAGAACGCGAAGTGGTTGATTTCTTGTGGGAAAATATAATTTGTAGGTTCAGAATACCAAAAGATATAGCATGCGACAATGGACAACAGTTTATCAGTGCAAAAGTTACTAAGTTCTTTGAAGACCTAAAAATAAAGAGAATCACATCCTCACCTTATCATCCGAGCGCAAACGGTCAAGCAGAATCAACAAACAAAGTGATCATTCAAAACCTCAAGAAAAGGTTGGATGCAGCAAAAGGAAAATTGCCCGAAGAGTTGCTCGGATTCCTTTGGGCCTACAGAACAACGGCCTAATCAAGTATAAGAGAAACTCATTTTTCCCTTGTGTACGGTGCTGAAGCCCTAATCCCAGTTGAAGTGGGCGAACCCACTTTAAGATATTCTCAGAAAAACAAAGAATCAAACGACAAAGCAACGCTAATCAACTTGGAATTGCTAGAAGGACGTAGGGACTTGGCTCATGTAAGAATGGCAGCTCAAAAGCAGAGGATGGAGCGATATTACAATCAGAGAGCCAACTTCCATTTTTTCAAAATAGGAGACTTGGTTCTAAGAAAAGTGACACAAAATACCTGGGAGCTCAACACGGGAAAGCTAGGTCTAACGTGGGAAGGCCCTTACCGGATTTCAACTGTCACTGAAAGGTTCATACGAGTTGGAGAACCAAAATAGAAACAAATTGCCTGGCAACTTGAACGTGGCACACCTCAAAAGATATTATTACTGATGAACAACACTCAAACAGAAAGTATGTGCTGCACTATTTTTCCCTTCGTTCAGTTTTTGTCCCAATTGAGTTTTTCTGACAAGGTTTTTAACAAGGCAGCGATGGAAAGCATAATACGAAGATAGCATTAATAAGCCCTTTGATAGCAAGGCAAATGAATAAGCCTCCGCTCGGGGACGATTAGGTAATCTTTGGTTCGATTGCAAATTCTCACAGGGAAGTTAAGTTTGCTATCAAACAGAGGTTACCTGACCATTCATGGGCACAAACTGCCAGGGGACTGTTAGGTATTCTTTTGCTCGATAACATGGATTCCTAAGGGGAAACAAGATATGTTACCGAGTGAAGGATTACCTAGCAATTCATTGGTGGGACCTTCGAAGATAGAAGACTTCTAGTGTTCCAATTCGCATTATTCGCATTCAAACACTAAGGACGAATGATATGAGGATACGACAATAATGACTGCCATGTCAACCGAAAAAAAATAATCCAGAAACAAAATGCATCATCGGGATCGGGGACTGCGCAGCCAGCCCCGTAGAAACAAGTTGTATAAGATAGCTACAAGTAATGGCAATTTCTTTTCTGCATAACAAAATGCCTATATAATTTCTAAAAATAGAAGGAATAAAATGAAATCCCTTTGCTTTTATCTTGTTTCTTGTCTGAACGATGAGCTAACTTTGTCATTTAAAAGTTAAACAAGTACTTCAAATGTTAGTGCCGTAATGAACAGGAGACGTCCTCTTCAAGAGCACCGTAAACATAAAAGGAACCTCTCTTATAGAAACCCTCACGTTAAAGGATTGGCTCCGGAAGAATCAATGCTCGAAATCCAAAATGACATCAGGGAAAAATACATCTGAATCCGCATATGAAAAGGACGCAAAAAGCAAACTTGCACAAATATTCATAGAAACCCTCATGTAGAAGGGAAACTTGCACAAATATTCATAGAGACCCTCATGCGCAAATATTCATAAACATCCTCACGAAAAAGGGATAATACTCAGAATTAAAATGCTTTGAAGAAAAGGCATCCTAGATTACACATAGTAAAGCGCGAATTGAACAACATGCGCAGAATACTTGAGCAAATGCAAAAGTTAAAGTCTTGCATGGATATTCAAACTAAAGTAAGACTCAAACGGCACTTGAACAAAAAGAAGAAAATATGTCTTTATTTACAAGAACGGTCCAAAACGTTACAAGTACAAAATAGGAAAAAAAGGCTAAACTACAGCGCCTCCGGGACCAGGGGGAAGAGAAGCATCTGCATTGCCAGAAAGAGTAGTTGGTCCGCCGATGGATCAACGTTTTCCCCAGTTTGGACTTCGGTCTCATCTCCTTCCGATCCTTCTTCAGTTTTCGAAAACTCGGAATCGGAATCGAAAGAACCTGGAGCATCAGACTGCACCGGGAGTCCATTTTTTGTAGCCAACTCAAGCTCTCGGGCCTTAGCAATTTCGTATCAACATCGATGATACCAGCTTCGGCCTCTTCCAAGGTTTTTCTCCTCATGCTATACATGGAATTAGTTTTTTCAACAATGAGGGAAGCCGCTCGGCGCTTAAGTTCTTCTTTGAGTCCGCAAAAAGGTTTCCTGGGCAGATCTAATAGATAGGAGGCTGATATAGAGCTCACGGATAGTTGAACTAAATAGCCTATTATGCTTGATAGTTTTCCTGTACTTCTCTTCCAGCTGGGCATGTTTCGCCCCCACAGCAGCAAGCTCTTCATTTTTGGAGTTCAAGGCTGCTTCCAAATCAATCACTCTTTTAGCGGAGGCAGCCTCGCGGTCTATTGCAGCAAGAATGACGTTCTGGACTTCTGCCCATTTGGCCTTGGGTTCCAATTTCTTGGCTGAGGGTTACCACTTCTAGCTCACTTTGCTGCAAAGGAGCCTCCAAAACAACAGCCTCAGCATCTCCGGTTTCCAGTTCAGAGAGGTAGAGAACAGTCTGTTCCCGTTCCGCCAAAAGCTGATCTAGTTCAGAAGTAAGTTCTTTATTCTCACGAGTCAACCTTTGAAGGCCCTCAGAAGCAAGAAAGTTGGCCTATAAAATAAGAAGAGGTAAAATTTAGAATACATTTGTTCAAAGTAAAAGAAATAACAAAGAAAGGAAGGAACGTACAGCTGCAGCATTGTGCACGGCATTGCTCAACAAGCACTCTCCCGAGAGTGCCTGAATCTTTTTCTAGTCCTTTTCTGAAGCCAAAGGCTTCAGATAATTAGCAAGCTTCACGGGCCGGGACAGCAAGTTGCACCCGGTAGAGACCGAAAGAGTAACGGTCCTCCTCGTTTGTGAATCTTCAAAAGGAGCGACATAATTTTGCCCCAAATTCCCATGAAATAGGGACTGTGGAAGAGGAACACCTTCTTCACGGTCAGGTGCGGCCGATGGAGGTGATATAGCAACTGCTGGTGGAAGAGTGGATGAAGATGGAAGTGATGTAGTAGTTGCTGGTGTTGGTGAAGGTGGAGATGAAGCTGATGGAGTTGAAGAGTGAAAAGCAACTGCATCCAATGCAGTGCTGGTTGTTTGATGCTTGCCAACCAAACCCAGTACTCAGCCTCGCAGCATCGGTGACAGCAACTGGGGCCCAGAAGCAGGAGTTGGCATATTCTACTAAATCATATTCTCCTAAAAAATGCGGAGACATCGTCTTCAGTTGGTGCAACTACCTCAACAGGTTGAGCATCCTGTTGAGATGATGAGGATCGTCGCCTTCTGTGTAAAAAAGCTCCCTCATCAACAGCTTTTTCATCATCATCAATCATCACGGTGTTTACAACCGGCCCAGAAGGAGGACCAGTCATCATCGCCACCGGAGATGATATGGGGGCATCAACCTTTGCCCTTTTATTCTTTTCCCCGGCCGCGGAGGAGCGTCTTCTCTTTGTTTGTTTACCCAAAACAGGCTCGGAGATACCTGTTCGAATAAGTGCTTCCTGAAGCAGCCTCGCTGCATCAGCAGGATCAGCCAGACCGTCCTCCTCGGGGATAGCAACAGAGCCTGCAGGTAAATTAGAGTTACCATGATTTTTGTCCTTCCATCCGTATTTAAGGTCCAGTTCTTTCCACGAATGAGTTTCGGGCACTGTGACGTCCAAAATCTTGTGAACCCACCGGTTCAAACCTTCCACCACCGGTGGGAGCCATCGAGTTGCTAAAATATGCGAAGGGTGAAGAGATGATACGGCCATAGAAGAATATCTAGTAAGAGGAATATTATACAAAGAACTTACAAGTGCGGTTCCAAGCAACCGGAAAGGATGAAAGCTTTTGTCGGAGTGATGTCGTTGGTGGCAACCGCAACGAACTACTCCATTCACCCACGGTCGTTGTCATCATCCATGCTAGACAACAAAGCATGGTGGCCACGCTTGCAAAGGTTTATCATTCCCCAGCGGAAGATTTTGGGGGAATAGAGATTCATCACATGAGTTAAGGTTAGCTCCTCCGCAGTTTCTTGGCACAAGCGTCGGAGGCAGGCGATCATCCTCCACACTGAAGGACTTACCTGTGGCAAACATACCTGGTAGCGAAGGCAAAACTCCACAATCACGGAATCAAGCTCTCCGCTAAAAAAAATGCACCAAAAGTAAATGATACGTGAAAAAGTAAGTAAAACCTTCCTTAGGAAGGGTCACTCGCTCCGTAATGCAAGATATTGTAGAATATTAAATTTGACGATATCTATAATTTAAAACATATAATAAACAATGAGGATTGAACGTATAGTTGAATCACATTAAATAACACTGTCATATTCTATATATAATGAATCATTAAATCTGTCACATTTAATTTATATTAAACTCGAAAACAATTGTCACGGTTGTATATGCAAAGATCAAACCAAATCCTCAAAAAAAATTCATCATAGTTATGAGATAACAAACTTTCTTCCAAAATTTAAACAACTATAAAGATAAACAAAATAATTGTAACTTTCAAGAAATTAACAACATAGAGATTTTTATCATCGTGCACCCTACCACATGTAAATTAGATAAAGTATACTTCAAAATTCCTTAACAAGCAATGCCATGTAATAACTTATATCAATTTTAAACTTTAGACCATTAGTCTGAAGCTCAGTTGCCTGTTCAAACTTGTCACGACCCAAATCGCAACACATCGTGATGGCGCCTATCATAGTACTAGGCAAGCCGACAACCACAATAACTAGTAACTATGCATACCTAAATTGATAATATGATGAAAACAAGTTTAACAATAAAAAGTTTTATAAATAGCCGATATGAATAACTGCGACTCGAATACAAAATCTCCAAGAATCAGGTGTCACTGAGTACATGAGCTACTAAATGTCAACACAGTCAAACTTCTAATACAAATGTCTAGAAAGGTAGAACAATGCTAAATTGACTGAAAAGAAGGAGAGTCAAGGTCTGAGGATGCCAAAGCAGCTACTTCAAAAGTCTCCAAGCAGATAAAGCTCCAAGTCTAGCAACTGCCGTGTCCGGATGCACCTAGATCTGCACACGAAGTGCAGAGTGTACTATGAGTACAACCGACCCAATATTCTCAATAAGTAACAGGACTAACCTTGGGCTGAAAGCAGTGACGAGCTCAGAAAAAGTACAATCCAAATCCAGATAATAACAATACAGATATGACAGGAAAAACAACAGCTTAACTCAGAGAAATCTCATAATCAATTTGTACATAGTACAGAAATATAGACATGCTTTCAAGTTTAACAGTTTAAGCTCAACACGGATAAAATATGCCAAGTAAGACTGATATGAGGAATGTTACATCTCTATATCTACATGTCAAATGTGCATGTCACATGTAATGCATCACAATGATAAACACATGTACTCACACTCTCAGATTACTCAATCTGACAATCTCAACTCTCACTCATCACACTCAATCACTCAACAATGTATGGTACCTTCGCTCACTACTGGTATGTCAGACTCTGGAGGGGCGGATCATGCCCAAGCGCTAATATAAAGCCAATATGGCCTGCTGCGACGTGCATCTGAATCCCATAATAATAGATAAAGCCTATAAGGCTTGCTGTGGCGTGCAGCCCGATCTATATATATATATAAATATATAAAAGCCAAGAAAACCTGCTGCGGCGTGCAGCCCGATCCACAACCTCACTCGCAATACAGCTTTCAGGCCCCAACTCAGTCATCAATCTCTCCAGTCTCTTGGACTCACAAATCTCATGCCATCAGCCCAAACAGGGATATATAATGTAAGAATAAATAACAACAAAGATTGAGATATAATATGCAAATAATGGATGTGACTGCGAACATAGTTTCAATTTAAGCAAATTTTTCAGTAGTAAAATTAACCTTTGTGGGTCCCAACAGAATAAGCGTATAGCCTAAACATGATTTCTGTCATGGATCACGGCTCAATATCTCTAACACATGGAGATTACATAAATAACAACAATATTGGATAACTACACAGTTCTACGGAATCAACCGAGTCACAATTACTACGATGCACACCCACACGCCCGTCACCTAGCAAGTGTGTAACCTCAATACCAACCACATAACACATAGTTCGGGGATTTATACCCTCTGTATCAAGTTTAGAAGTGTTACTTACCTCAAAGCGCGCAAACCTCTACTCTAACAAGTCCTTGCCTCGTGAATTGGCCTCTGAACGACTCGAATCTAGCCACAAACAACAAAATACAATCAATACAAGTCATAGGAATCAATTCCAGACGACAAAACTAAGTTCTTTAACAAAAGTCAAAAAGTCAACTCTGGGCCCACGTCTCGGAATCCAACAAAATTTACCAAATCCGAATCCCATCCAATAACGACTCCAACCATACCAAAATCACCCAATTCCGACCTCAAATCGTCACTCAGATCCCCAAATTTTTACTCTCCAATACATGAGTCAAAAATCCCCAAATTTCACCTCAAAAACATCAAATCTATGGGGGGAAATCAATGGGTAATCAATATTAATAGATAAAAACGACAAAAAGTTTCTTACCTCTTGAAATCTAGTGCAAACCTCTTCAAAAACCGCCTCAATCCAAGGTCCCAATATCCAAAAATGAGAAAATCCTCAAAACCCTCGATTTTTATGTAGTCTGCCAGGCATCTCGCACATGCGAGCCAAACATTCGCTTCTACAGAACCGCATCTACCGTCAAAGTTCCGCACATGCGGGACTCACTTAAGTCCCCGACCAATTGCACTTGCGGTCCCCTCCTTGCACCTACGGGACCGCTTCCGCGCAAACCCTTCTGCTCCTGCGGACCTGTCCTTCAAGCCTACCTTCCCTTTCTGTGACCTCTTCTCTGCATCTGCAACCTCGCAGGTGCAGAAATCTTCCTCGTGCATGTGCTCCCAGGCCTCCTCCCCAAAACTCGCTCCAGCGACGCATTACCTGCACCTACGTGGCCTCACCTGTGGCCACTCCTTCCATAGGTGTGATGACACTAGACATCAGCTGCTTCAGCAATCCTCTAAGTCCAAATTTCAATCCGTTAACCATCCGAAATCCACCTGAGACCCTCGGGACCTCAACCTAACATAACAACAAGTCCTAAAATATCATGCAAACTTAGTCAAGGCCTCAAATTATATCAAACAACATCAAAAATACGAATCGCACCCCAATTCAAGACTAATGAAACTAATGGATTTCCAACTTCTATAATCGATGGCGACACCTATCAAACCAACTCCTTACCCAACATTTTAATAGAAGGACAACCAGCGGTGAGGCCATTGGACCAATAAACAATAGGTGCAAGTAGCTTGAAATCAAAAAGGGTGAAATCAGGAGCTAATCTACCTTTTCAGCCCGAGTTAAGACAAAGGAATGGTCCAACTCAGGGGGAATGCGCCTTCATTAAAAAAAAAAAAGCTAAGCGATTGACATCGAATAAGAGTCCGCATGAGAGGAGTAATCAAATTATATTATATTAGGGGTCCCCGGGCCTATCCTTTCTTTTTTATCAAAAAGGTCTGTAGACCCACTAATGATACTGGGGAGAGAACTGACCTACTGGTCTTGATCCCATTCTATACGCACGCAATTTTGCTCAAACTTTGCACACAAGTCAAAAATAACACAGTGGAGTAATCAAATTATATTATATTAGGGGTCCCCGAGCCTATCCTTTCTTTTTTATCAAAAAGGTCTGTGGACCCACTAATGATACTGGGGAGAGAACTAACCTACTGGTCTTGATCCCATTCTATACACACGTAATTTTGCTCAAATTCTGCACACAAGTCAAAAATAACACAGTGGACCTATTATAACTTCCGAAACCAAAATCCAAGCCCGGTAACCACAAAGTCAACTCTCGGCCAAACTTCTCAACTCTTCAAACTTTAACTTTTCCAACTTTCGCCAATTCAAGCCAAAATCATCTACGGACCTCCAAATCAATATCCGGACACACTCCTAAGTTCAAAATCACCATATGGAACTATCAAAACCACCAACACTTCATTCCGGAATCATTTACACATAAGTCAACATACGGTCAACTCTTCCAACTTAGGTTTCCAACCTTGGGACTAAGTGTCCCAATTCATTACGAAACATTCCCGGAACCAAACCAGTCACCCCGGCAAGTCACATAACAACAAACCAGCATAGAATAAGCAATAAATGGGGGAACGGGTTTACAATACTCAAAATGACCGGTCGGGTCGTTACATTCTCCCCCTCTTAAACAATTGATCGTCCTCGAACGGGTCTAGAATCATACCTGGGGTCTCAAATAGGTGTGGATATCTACTCCACTCTCCCACTCGATCTCCCAAGTAGCCTCCTCGACTGACTGACCTCTCCACTGCGCCTTCACTGAAGCTATATTCTTTTTCCTCAACTTCCGAACCTGCCGATCCAAAATGGCCACCGGCTCCACATCGTAAGTCAAATCCCCATCTAACATAACTGTGCTGAAGTCCAAAACATGAGACGGATCACCGAAATACTTCCGAAGCATGGAAACATGAAACACTAGATGAACACTCGATAAACTAGGTGGCAATGCAAGCTTGTAAACCACCTCTCTAATCCTCTCAAGCACCTCAAAAGGGCCAATTTACTGAGGGCTCAACTTGCCCTTCTTCTCGAACCTCATAAGACCCTTCACTAATACCTTCCGAACCTCAACTTGGCGAAACTCTGAGCAATACCTTCTCCCCCACCATGTAAGAAACATCACGAACTTTCCGATCAGCGTAACTCTTCTGTCTAGACTGTGCTGTGCAAAACTAATCTTGAATCAACTTAACCGTGTCCAAAGCATCTTAAACCAAGTGACTACCCAATAGCCTAGCCTCTCTCGGCTCAAACCAATGCACCGGAGATTAACACCTCCTTCCATACAAGGTCTCATACGGAGCCATCTGAATACTCGATTGGTAGTTGTTGTAAGCAAATTCTACAAGCGCTAGAAACTGATCCAAAGAACCTCCGAAATCCATGACACAAGTGCGTAGCATATTCTCCAATATCTAAATAGTGCGCTCGAACTGTCCGTCCATTTGAGGGTGGAATGTTGTATTCAACTCAACCCGTGTGCCTAACTCTCGCTGCACTGCTCTCCAAAACTGCAACGTGAACTACGTGCCTCAATCTAAAATAATGGACACCGGAACACCGTGAAGACGAATAATCTCGCGGATATAGATCTCAGCCAACCGCTCCGAAGAATAGGTAGTCCCAACTGGAATGAAGTGCATGGACTTAGTCAACCGGTCCAAAATCACCCAAATAGCATCAAACTTCTTCAAAGTCCATGGAAGCCTAACTACAAAGTCCATGGTGATACTCTCTCATTTCCACTCAAGGATCTCAGACCTTTGAAGGAAATTGCCTGGCCTCGCTCGTACTTCACCTGCTGACAATTCAAGCCCTGAGTTACAAACTCCACTCTCTTTCTTCATTCTCCTCCACCAATAGTGCTGCCTCAAGTCCTAATACATCTTCGCGATACCCAGATGAATAGAATACTGCGAATTGTGGGCCTCCTCAAGAATCAACTCACGTAACCCATCAAAATTGGGCACACAAATCCAACCCTGCATCCGTAACACCCCATCATCTCCAATAGAAACCTCCTTGGTATTATTGTGCTGAATCGTGTCCTTAAGGACAAGCAAATGGGTATCTTCATACTGACACTCTTTGATGTGATCATATAGAGAAGATCGAGAAATCACACAAGCTAGAACCCGACTAGGCTCTGAAACATCTAATCTCACGAATTGATTGGCCAAGGCCTGAACATCTAATGCAAGCGATCTCTCAGCAACAGGTATGTATGCAAGGCTATCCATACTCACCGCCTTTCTACTCAAGGCATCAACCACCACATTGGCCTTCTTGGGATGATACAAAATGGTAATATCATAGTCTTTTGACAGCTCCAACCATCTCCGCTGCCTCAAATTTAGATCATTTTGCTTGAACAAGTGCTGAAGACTCCGATGATCTATAAATACCTCAAAAGACACACCGTAGAGATAATGCCTCCAAATCTTCAATGCATGAACAGTGACTGCCAATTCCTAATCATGAATGTGGTAGTTCTTCTCATGAGGCTTCAACTGTAGTGAAGCATATGCAATTACTCTACCCTCCTGCATCAAGAGGCACCCGATATCAATCCGAGAAGCACCACAATACACTGTATAAGAACCTGATATTGAAGGAAAAACTAGAATTAGAGCTGTGTTCAAGGCAGTCTTGAGCTTCTAAAATCTCTCCTCACACTCATCCGACCACCTGAATGGAGCACCCTTATGGGTCAACCTGGTCAAAGGAATTGCAATGGACGAGAAACCCTCCACGAAGCAACGATAATATCTGGCCAAGACGATAAAACTCTGAATCTCAGTAGCTGAAGACGGTCTACGCCAACTCTGAACCACCTCAATCTTCTTCGTATCCACCTTGATCCCCTCACTGGACACCACGTGCCCCAAGAACGCCACTGAACTGAGCCAAAACTTACACTTGGAGAACTTAGCATAAAGCTTCTCATCCCTCAATGTCTATAGTACAATCCTCGGGTGTTGTGCATGCTCCTCCTAGCTACGTAAGTACACCAGAATATCATAAATAAATACTATGACAAACAAATCAAGATATAGCTGAACACACTGTTCATCAGATGCATGAGTGTTGTTGGGGCATTGGTCAGCCCAAAAGATATCATAAGGAACTCATAGTGACCATAGCGGTCCTGAATGTCGTCTTCAAAATATCAGAGTCTTGAATCTTCAACTGGTGATACCCAGACCTCAAATCGATCTTAGAAAAAACCCTAGCCTCTCTGAAGCTGGTCAAATAAGTCATCAATGCCCGGCAAAGGATACTTGTTCTTAATTGTAACTTTGTTCAACTGTCTATAGTCAATGCACATCTGCATGGTACTATCTTTTTTCTTCACAAACAGAACCGGTGCACCCCAAGGAGACACACTAGGCCTAATGAACCCCTTATCAAGAAGCTCCTGAAGCTGCTGTTTTAATTCCTTTAACTCTCTTGGTGCCATACGATACGGAGGAATAGAAATGGACTGAGTGCCTGGTACCAAGTCAATACTAAAATCAATGTCCCTGTGGGGGGCCATGCCCGGCTGTTCTGCAGAAAATACATTCGAAAAGTCTCCCACTACCGAAACAGAATCAATGGTAGGAGTATCAGCACCAACATCCCTCACAAAAGCAAAATATGACAAACACTCCTTCCCAACCATCTGTTGGTCCTTTAGATATGAAATCACCCTACTGGGAACATAGTCCAGAGAACCTCTCCACTCTATCTTAGGTAACCTCGGCATCGCTAATGTCACGGTCTTAGCGTGATAATCTAGAATAGCATGACATGGGGACAACCATTCCATGCCCATAATCACGTCAAAATCAACCATACTAAGCAATAAGAGATTAACTCTAGTCTCCAATACTCCAATGATCACCGCACACGATCGATACACATAGTCCACAATAGTATCGCCGACCGGCATAGATACATGAACAGGCGAAACTAAGGACTCACGAGGCATGTCTAAATAATGAGTAAAATAGGATGATATATATATATGAATAAGTGGAACCAGGGTCAAATAATGTGGAAGCATCACTGTGGCATACTAAAACAATACATGTGATCACTGCGTCTGAAGCAATGGCTTCTGGACTGGCAGGGATAGCATAGCATCGAGCCTGACTGCCACTTGATCGGCCTTCCCCTCTAGGGCGACTCTAGCTACCTGAGCCCCACCCAGAGTTAGCTGAGTGGGTGGTGCAGTAACTGGTGCGGAAGTCATAACTTGACCCCTATGCTGAATTGAACCTCCCAAGACATGGGGAAAATTTCCTTACATGTCCAAACTTCCAACACTCATGGCAACTCCGATCCATCAATGGTGGCGGAGGATAAATCGGACCTCGAGAACCAGATTAGCTACTAGAAGGACCTAGTACAAATGAACCCTGAACTGATAGAGCATGGGTGAACTCTGAGCTGGGAAGGCACTGAGAAATGACTGACCCAGACGAGCACTGTATGATCCATGGCTAGCTGATGCACCACGATGAACCGGACGAGCCATCTGAGCGGGTCTATAAGGACGATCCCTGCTGTGGTGAGACTGCCCTCCAGAAGAAATACCGCTGAAACCACCAACCACTAGGCCTCTTGACCTCCCTCTCCTCACGCTCCTAACTACGGACTTGCTCTAGCCCCCTAGCAATATCAACCACTTCATCAAACCTAGCACCCGATGTAATCTCCCGAGTCATGAAAAAGCGTAGCCCATAGTTGAGACCATCAATGAACCTCCTAATCCTCTCACTCTCTGTGGGAACCAACTAGATCGTGTGACGAGCCAACTCTGAAAATCTGATCACATACTGGGTCACGGACATACCCTCCTGGTGTAGCTGCTCAAACTGCCTACGCAACTCTTCCTTGCGAGCATGTGGAACAAACTTCTCCAAAAAGAAAACGGAGAACTCATGCCACGTAAGTGGTGCATCGGCGACTGGCCTGCTCAACTCATAGGCCTCCCACCATCTGAAGGCTACCCCCGACAGCTGAAAAGTGATAAATGAGACTCCACTAGTCTCGAGTGCTAAATAGACTGAAAAGAAGGAGAGTCGAGGTCTGCGGACGCCAAAGCAGCTACCTCAAAAGTCTCCAAGCAGATGAAGCTCCAAGTCTAGCAACCGCCGTGTCCGGATGTACCTAGATCTGCACACAAAGTGCAGAGTGTAAAATGAGTACAACCGATGCAATGTACTCAATAAGTAATAGGACTAACCTTTGGCTGAATGCAGTGACGAGCTCAGAAAAAGTACAGTCCAAATTCAGATAATAATAATACAAATATGACAGGAAAAATGACAGTCATTACTCAGAGAAATCTCATAATCAATTTGTACACAGTGCAGAAATATAGACATGCTTTCAAGTTTAACAATTTAAGCTCAACACGGATAAAATATGCCAAGTATGATGATATGAGGACTGTTATGTCTCTATACCTACATGTCAAATGTACATGTCACATGTAATGCATCACAATGATAACCTCATGTACTCACACTCTCAGATTACTCAATCTGTCTGTCTAGACTCTCACTCATCACACTCAATCACTCAGCACTGTACGGTACATGTGCTCACTGCTGGTATGCCAGACTCCGGAAGGGCGAATCCTGCCCAAGCGTGAATATAAAGCCAATATGGCATGTTGCGGCATGCAACCCGATCCCATGATAATAAGATAAAACCTATAAAGCTTGCTGCGGCGTGCAGCCCGATCTATATATATATATATATATATCCACAACCTCACTCACAACACGGCTCTCAGGCCCCAACTCAGTCATCAATCTCTGCAGTCTCTTAGGCTCACAAATCTCCAATCAGCCCAAATAATGATACATGATGTAAGAATAAATAACAACAGAGACTGAAAAATAATGGATGTGACTGAGTACATAGTTACAATTTAAGCAAATAATTCAACAGTAGAAATAACCTCTGTGGATCCCAACAGAATAAGCATCTATCCTAAACATGATTTCTAACATGGATCACAGCTCAATATCTCTAACATGGAGATTACATGGATAACAACAAGATTGGGTAACTATAGAGTTCCATGAAATCAACCAAGTCACAATTACTACGCTGCACGCCACACGTCTGTCACCTAGCATGTGCGTCACCTCAATACCAACCACATAACACGTAGTCAGGGATTCATACCCTCAGTATCAAGTTTAGAAGTATTACTTACCTCAAACCGTGCAAACCTCTACTCCAACAAGCTCTTGCCTCGTGAATCGGCCTCCGAATGACTCGAATCTAGCCACAAACAACTTAATACAATCAATACAAGCCATATGAATCAATTCCATACGATACAACTATGTTCTTTAACAAAAGTCAAAAGTCAACTCCCGTCTCAGAATCCAACAAAATTTACCAAATCTGAATACCCATTCAATAACGAGTCCAACCATACCAAAATCACCCAATTCCGATCTCAAATCGTCACACAAATCCCTAAATTTTTACTCTCCAATACATGGGTCAAAAATTCTCAAATTTCACCTCAAAAGCATCAAATCTATGGGGGAAAATCAATGGACAATCAATATTAGTATATAAAAACGACCAAAAGTTGCTTGCCTCTTGAAATCTAGTGAAAACCCCTTCAAAAACCGCCTCAATCCGAGCTCCCAAAGTCCAAAAATGAGAAAATCCTCAAAACCCTCGATTTTTATATAATCTGTTAGGCATCTCGCACCTGCAAGCCAAAAATCCGCTTCTGCGAAACCGCATCTACGGTCAAAGTTCCGCACTTGCGGGACTCACTTAAGTCCCCGACTAGTCGCACCTGCGGGACCACTTCTGTGCAAACCATTCCACTCATGCGGCCTGCCCTTCAAGCCCACCTTCCGCTTATGCGACCTCTCCTCCGCATCTACGATCACCTGTGCTCCCAGGCCTCCTCCCCAAAACTCGCTCCTGCGAGAACACCACAATATTCGTCTTTTTGGGGTTAATGTTCTCAATGGTGAATCGATCATTCGATATCCTTTTCCTTCTGCGACGGAATGGAAGAAAAGTAATGAAACCTGCGATGGCTACTGAATAACCTCCTTTTACTTTCTCAATAATAAAGCCTTTGACCTTTGTATTCGTTCGCCTTCCGATGAATGAGAAGTCTAGTTAGGCAGTGGAAACCCTAGGAAGTCAGGAAGTTCAAGTTAGAGGGCATATGCTTCAACATCAGCTGCTCCTGGGGCAACAGTAATGATTGATTTTTCGATACTGATTTCTTCAAGAATTTGCGGCAATCATTTTTGCCACTATTTTGGCTATTATGATTGAGATAAGACTCTTTAGATGGTCTTTTCTCTTGTATAAATCTTTGGTCTTGGAGTTGGAGTTAGAAATACATCACGATGCCTTTTTCTTCCTTATTCTGATTTTGGTTTTCGTATCATGGATCTTGGGTCGTGCTTTATGGCATTTCCACTATAAAAAAAAGGGTCGGTCGGTTCAGCATCTCAAGTGGTTGGGCTGCCATCCTAGACACCGTCTTATTGGCCCATGGAAATTATCTAAACCGAGCGGATCAAACCTATCGAGGGCTATGCGGATCCTCAGACAAGATCCAAGGCTAGATTAGTAGCTAAAGGATTCCTTTTGGAAACGAACGGGGGAGTTGGCTGACATGGTATATGCGTGAGTCATGAGTCTAGGGAACCCGGAACAGACCGTTGGGAAGCGGAAGGAGAATTAGCGGCATCTCCTTCGAGAAGTGTCTATCCCTTTATACCTGGGTATAAAAGCCAGAAAGAAAGTAGCTTCTTTGATACGGTAGAATGGATTTAGTGGCTGAACCGCGTTACTCGTGATGGAATAGAGGTAATTCGCCGGGTCTGTCTTTTGCCCGGAGATGTGGGTTCGACTCCCGCTCACGACCATTCTTAAGAGTTTGTGCTCGACTGGCCAATCAAGTAAATCAACCGAAGAACGGGACGTGTGCAGTTCCGCCCCCTTCTCCCATGCTGAGTCACAGGCAGCGCCTCGGAAAGCACGGACAAGCCACATGCAAGGAAATTTGCACGTGTGGTTCTGGCCGGGGACCCCGGTATACTGTACTAATATGTGTAGGTTCCCGTAATTCGAGTGAGATTGTCATGGCGCAAAAGCAGATATGGTCCTGCGAGGAGCCAACCCTAGTACGAGAGGACTAGGTTGGGCTAACCTATGGTGTACCGGTTGTTATGCCAATAGCAGCGCCGGGCAGCTAAGTTGGTATGGAAGAACTGCTGCCTTCTCTTTTGTGACAACTCTTCATACTCTGCTTCCACCTTATTCCTTTCAAGGTTGCACCTTGTCGTAAGTTCTCGCCATCTCCATTGCGTGCTTCTTCAGTATCTCCTCAGGAAGCAGCAAGAGGCTTGGTTGAACTGGCTAACCCTGCATTGCCCTCGACATGTTGAAACGGATGTTTTTCGGCCGATTCCAGTGTCTCCTAGGAGGCGCCGTGCGTCGAGTATACACCCGGTACCCAGCTTCCCGTAAACGATACGACAATGGAAGATCCTTAGACATAATAGCCCTCATTACAGGAACAAGGGATATGGAACTAACTAAGGATCTTAACATGTGACAGGAGACAGGAAAAAAGTCCTTAGTCACTCCGCGTACGAAGAACCGCTCCACCCTGAAAGCGAGAGCTCGAGGCGGTGGGAAAGGAGAATCAACAAGATAGGATGCTCTGTCCCAACTAACTAGATCCGCCCCGATTCGATCAATAATGGGATTCTTGGCTAGAGAAAGGTTCTGTGACATGGACGCCCAGCCCAACTCGGTCGGTCGGTTGGCCCACCTAACAGATGATGAGATTCTCGATCGATTTGATCGAATTTCAAAAAGTCTTTCTCACTATTCAGAACAGTGGAGCTTTCGATCAATATCTTCTCGCCTCACCCGTTTGGGCTCTCGCTCGAATCGGAACCTTTATGCGTTGGTAGGCTTTCGACTCAATCTAAATTCTCGTTGTCGAGGGAAGTGAATCAACAAATGCATGCAAGGAGGGATGTAATTCAGGAGGTGTAGTTCATCTAAACATTCATTTATAACAAGAACAATAGATGCAGACATTCTGGAATCAGAAACTGGAAAAAAAACCAGGTCTCTTGTTTCCAGTTTTTTTTCTTAATCAACCCCGAGGGCTGCCCCCTCTTCCCCTCACTCTCCTTTCCCTAATATGAACCTTGAGTCATCAAAGCCTTTCTGACTCGGCCTGGCCCGGTCGCCCTACGCGACTGGCGCTTCAAAAGGCGAAACTCTCGGTCGTAGTCCGTTATCATCAAACAAAAGACTACCATACACGCCTTTTGCCGGCAAGCTACCCTCGCCTACCTCATCTATAGGCATTTCTATCTGCCCGCGCGCGAGATCAGATCGACTACTCTACTACCATCATTCCCTCTTTAAGTGAAAGACGCTAACCGAATAGTTAGAGATGCCGCAAGCAAAGATCATATATCCTAATTGACTGCAAGTTGAATAAGCTATGACCCTCTTTAGATCATTCTGTAATATTCCAGTGGTTGCCGCAAGGAATGACGTCATAGCTCCTGCAAAAGTAATAACAATCAAAGCCGTAGGTGGGTATTCAAATAAAGGGGAGCACCTTGCTATCATGATAGCTTGCCTTCTTTTCGTTTACGTGGCTACATACTTGTAGCGATCAAGGGGCTTTCATGAATAGGGATTTCCCGCCAGCAGTCTCTGGAACTCCTCATGAGAGAGAATCAATTCTTTCCACCCGCATCACCCACACCTGCGACCACTCCTTCCGCGGGTGCGATGACACCAGATATCAGCTGCTTCAGTAATCCTCTAAGTCCGAATTTCAATCTGTTAACCATCCGAAATTCACCCCCAGGCCCTCGGGACCTCAACCGAGCATACCCAAAAGTTCTAAAACATCATACGAACTTAGTCGAGGCTTCAAATTATATCAAACAATATCAAAAATATGAATCGCACGCCAATTCAAGCCTACTGAAACTAATGAATTTCCAACTTCTATAATAGATGCCGAACCTATCAAACCAACTCCGATTGACCTCAAATTTTGCAAACAAGTGTAAAATGGCACAGTGGACCAATTCTAACTTCTGAAATCAATATCAAGCCTGGTAACCACAAAATCAACTCTCGGTCAAACTTCTCAACTTTTCAAACTTCAACTTTTCCAACTTTCGCCAATTCAAGCCAAAATCATCTGCGGACCTCCAAATCAATATTCGGACACACTCCTAAGTTTTAAATCACCATACGGAGCTATCAGAGCCATCAAAACTTCATTCCGGAGTCATTTACACATAAGTCAACATCCGGTCAACTCTTCCAACTTTGGCTTCCAACCTTGGGACTAAGTGTCCCAATTCGTTTTGAAATATCCCCGGAACCAAGCCAATCACCCCCGCAAGTCACATAACAAATGAGCATAAAATAAGTAATAAATAGAGAAACGGACTACAATACTCAAAATAATCGGTCGGGTCATTACAGAACTTTGGCCTAGTAATTGGAATAACTTTGAGTGCTAAACCATTGTCTAAAGTCCATCTCTTCTCTCTTTGTCAATTCTTTGTCGTACTTTTCCTTAAATTGCAGTGCGAACTTCGAACTGCATCATTGTAGTTTACGACAATCTCCTCCAATGGAGAGAGTTGTACTCAAGGAATAAAATAATTGAAAGAACAACAATAGATTGGTTCAAGGGAATTCATCAAGGAAAATTAATCACACTCGTCTAAGGATGTATAGTTTTTGAAAGTTTTTATATTAGAACAAATTCGGGATGTGGAAAAAATAAGAAATAATAGCTTGAATGTAAGAAACCATATCAAGAGTAGTCATCACAAAGTAAAAAGAAAGATAGAACAACAATCATCTTTATAACAGTATACTCTTTGTAAATTGTTCTTCCATAACAGTCACATAAAATTTTTAAAATTATCAATAATAAAACTAGATATTTTTAAAATTTTAATGCACCACGTATATTAAAGAATAATATGTTACTTTTATAATTAAAGATCACTCAATTCTACTAACAGATATGCTTGTATATATTTATTCTATTGATCAAAAGTTATTATGTGTATACATATTTTTTTATTGGATAAAGTTTTCAATTAATTTAAAATAATGTATTAGTACTTTTTTTGGTAATTAGAAATTTTATTTATAACCAAGTAAATATTTATCCAAACTTTGGATCACTGGACTAAAGTTATCAAGAACCGACATGAGTAAATTTTTCATTCTTTCGGTTATAAAATACTAAGATTATATTTGAATAACTTCTTAAATAAAAATAGAATTGGAGACCTCAAAAAAGCTGAAAAAATCAGCAATCTCCCATGCCCTGACCCGAAACAAGGTCGTTCAAAATTGCAAACAAGTGAGGAATTGGGAATTGGGATTTTTGATAAACCCTAGATTAGAAATCTCTTCTCCCTGCCAGTCAAAGATTCTCAAACTGATAGCCCGCATTAACAGTCCTTACTTCCGATTCTCTATTCATCTCCGTGAAATTCACGCTCCATTTTCACAGCCTTTTTCTCTTCTCTCATCCGATATAAACTCGATGCAATTTCGTAGGCTCTACACCTCTTTATCAAATTCTAGCCGCGACCCATTTCTCCTCTATCGAAATCTCAAAAACCCTTTTGCTGTTTTTGACCCTAACCGACAGTTCCTCTCAACACCAAGAATCTTGAAAAAAATACCGATTCTTGTAACTAAACGTTTAGTGTCATCATTTCCTGTTATGGCGGATGCAAGAAGACCCGCCCATGTCCCTATACCACCCCCTGAAACTGCCGATAAGGCTGAATTGTATCGGGCCCTCGAGGCGGCAGTGGGGTCGCCGTTTAGTTCAGGTCCATTGGTACCCGATCCTCATCCTTTGATCATTGTGGTTAGTGGCCCAAGTGGGGTTGGTAAAGATGCGGTGATTAAAAGGCTTAGAGAAGTTAGGGAGAATATGCATTTTGTTGTTACTGCAACGAGCCGGGGTAAAAGGCCCGGTGAAGTTGATGGAAAAGATTACTTTTTTGTGAGTAAAGAAGAGTTTATAACAATGATTGAGAGACATGAGTTGTTGGAGTATGCATTGGTGTACGGGGATTATAAGGGTATACCAAAACAGCAAATTAGGGATCAAATGGCTAAAGGATTGGATATAGTGTTGAGAGTTGATATACAAGGGGCAGCGACGTTGAAGAGGATTTTGGGTAAATCTGCAGTGTTTGTGTTTTTAGTGGCGGAGAGTGAAGATGCATTAGTGAAGAGGTTGATTGATAGGAAGACTGAGACTAAAGAGACTTTGCTTGTGAGAATTGCCACGGCTAGGGAGGAAGTGAAGCATATGAAAGAATTTGATTATGTGGTAGTGAATAGAGAAGGGGAGTTGGAGAATTCTGTTAAGCTGATGGAGTCTATTATTGATGCAGAGAAAGCTAAAGTCACGCAAAGAACTGCGACGATTTAGAGAGTGTCTCCCTTCGAGTCATTAATTTGTTTCTTTGATTAAGTTGAGCTAACGTTATTAAAGGTTTTTTTGTTTTCTATTTCTTCTATGGAATTGTATAACCTTGTCTGGTTGTTGCATTTCCATAGGGGACCATTTCATGCATGGATAACAGATTCTCGATGCAAAGGGTTTCCTTAAGCAAAAATTGTTTAAAGTTTGGTACTTGTGTTAATCCTTGTCTAGCTCATTTTTGGTTGAGGCAGAGGAAAGGTTACTTCCTGTCTTTGATCCATGACATAGTTGTTTGTTATGGTTATCTTTGAATGCTCTTTTTTATTCATGCAACTAGTTGTTGTAATTTGATATTCGTTCTTGAGAAATTGTTCTTTGGAGGTAGTGTAAGTTTTGTCTTGAAGGAGATAGGGAAAGAAACAAAGATATTGCTCTTCTTAATTGGCATAGAACAGCCCGCATATGTTTAGGCTCGACATGGATGGCACTCCCTACGTAATTGTGATCATACTACTTATGCAGTTTTATAACATTGCCTTTTTTTTCTCTTTGGCATCATCAGCTTTTCCTATGATTACTGTATCTACTGTCTTACTGTGAACTGGAAAGAAGGCGTTTGTTTAAGGTGCATTTTGTTGCATTTAGAGGTTGCTTTTCTTTTGTCTTATTAAGCCGAGTATATTGCCCTCTTTATTGAGATAATATATGCAAGAAAAGGCAAGATAATCTTTCTCATATGCTTAAATCTTGGTGGTAGAGTTACCTAGTACATATGTTGTTGGGAGGTAGCAGGTACCCAGTGAAATAGTCGAGGTGCATACAAGCTGGCCTGGGCACCGCAAAAGAAAAGGAAGAAAAGGCAAGTCATGCCTATGTTAATATAATAATTTCGTCAGTTCACTTCTCTGTTCCATTGTGCTCTGTCTGGAATTTGATATAACTGTCATCAATATTCATGTTGAGTAGTACTTATAGCATGATCTTACCAATTCTGTTAGCCTATCAATCATTATTCTGCATAAAGATAGAAGATGGTCCTCTTTCTTTGGCTGTTCATTTGAATCCTAAGGGGTCATTTGGTTACCGGGATTAGGATTATAGTCCTGGGATAGAATTTGGGATTGTATTTATCACATGTTTGATTATGAATATTAGCTAATAGCCTAATACCAGTACAAATTTTATACTAAAATGGTGGTATTACTTATCCCATATAGGATGTGGGATAATAATCCCAGGATTATAATCCTGGTATCGTTAACCCCTAGATATCCCACTTTGCAACCAAACGACCCCTAACAATTCTATCAAAAGTTTAATCTGCTCTTGCCTGCAATTGTTGGGAAAGAAAGATAATTTTATTCTCATGCTGTGTATTTATGAGACTCTCTTTCCATATTCTTGTCAGCTTGGGATGAAAATTAAGGCTAATTATCTCATTATTCCAGACACCATGGGAAGAGTTATAGTTGAATCATTTAGCACTAGAAAGAAAGATGGAGTATTAAGCCAGAGAATAATCAGGTTCAAAGAAAAATTATCTTTTTAACAGAAGAAGTCTGATAATTCAAAAGAAGATCGATGTATCAGAAACAAAAATTCAAAAGGTTTTGGTCCCCTTTATGTGTTAGTTGAAAAGAAAATCATAGAGAGTTCTGAAAATTTCACTACAGAACCCAATGGTGCTCTTTTCTCCTAGATCTGTTACTGAGTTTGGTGCCATTGGAGCTAAGTTCCCGAGAATTTATATGAGCTATATGATCAGAAGAAATCTTGCTGATCTTATATGGTTGTTGAATAATTTCAATTTATATCGGATGTGTGACCTATAGGTCAGGGGTTCGAGCTGTAGAATCAGCCACTGATGCTTGCATCAGGGTAAGCTGCCTACATCACACCCCCTTGGGGTGCAGTCTTTTCCCGGATCTTGCGTGAACACGAGACGCTTCGTGCACCCTCGTCTTCTTCTTTTTAATGTGTGAACTTATTGATATGCCATTCTTTACTCAACGTGTGCTATTGAGACATCATAGGCTGTGTGATTACTCAACATGTTGCAATTCTTACTAAGTTGCTAGAATGTTTAACTTTATTGCTCCTTGCTACTATAATGGTTAGCCTTGTAGTATTGTTTCTTGCTGTCTATGTTGCTAACTTGCTATGGCCCCTTGCTGCTACTATGATATGTCATTATTTAGTAGTCATGCTTTGGGTGACATCAAACAAATGGTATATTCTCACGTTTTCCGTTTTGAAGATCAAATCAATGAAAACGGTATATAATTGAATTTAAAAATCCATTCATTGTGTTGCCTTTTGTTAGCATGAAAGAATCTTTTTAACAAGGGCAATAAAGAAGACTAATAGCTTGTTTGACCAAGCTTCTAATCAGTTTATTTTGAAAAATATTTTTTTAAAATTGCTTTTCAGAAAAGTACTTTCTTTGAGAAGCAATTTGTGTTTGATTAATTAATTTGAAAAACACTTTTGAGTAGTAATTAGTATTTGATCAATATTTTAAAAAGTGATTCTAATTGTTTTATTCTCAAAAGTACTTTTCATAAAAGTGCTTTGGGAAGAAGTTACTTTTTTCTTCTTTTAAAAAAATTTGTTATTGCTTCTATTCAAAATACTTTTCCTTTTAAAAATTTGGTCAAACATTTTAAATTTGACAAAAAGTATTTTTTGCCAAAAAGAAGCTTGGCCAAACAGGCTATAAGATTCACAGCGAAGAAAATGGGATTTGATAAGAGGAAGCTTCGTAAGGAAGAAATGTCAACTGTGTGATAAGTGATGAGGAATTACTCAAGCAATGTACTATAATGCTTGGTAGGGAGGGAGCTTCTTTGTGGAAAAAAGTCAACCTTATACTTATTAATGTGTAGAAATATTAGCGACAAATCTAGAATTAGATGGTGCTCTACATTTTGAAAGTTTTTGATTGAATTCTAAATATATTCAATTTATACTAGTTATTCACACACACGTACACAGAGTTAGTGGCGTATATGAATCAGGTTGGTTCGACTTTTATCAAAACCAAATCAATTTAATTATATTGGTTTAAATTGGTTCAGTTTTGTCGGGTTTTCGATTTTTTTGGGCTTTCAATTTTTTCAGATTTTTTTATTAAATGAATATTATTTCAATCTTACTTTGTTAAAGTTATGGATAAAATTTTAATAATTGAACGTATGTTTACTAAAAAATCAAAAAATTGATGGTCTATTAAACTATTCATCTGAGAGAAACTTTTTTTAGTAACACATGATAGTTATTTCTTTAGTCGTCTAACAATAATTTTTTTTGGTGTATGCTTTTGAGGTAATTTAATAATTAAACATAAAAATCAATATGATAACCAAAATAATAATATATTTTTTTTAATTCTAAATTATCGAAATACCATTTCAAATTCAAAAAGATATAAGAAATCTTGATATACGAATATGGAAGAACAAAGAGATGATTGACATATTTCAATAACATTTGATAAAAAAGTGATACAGCCCACTATTTAAAGTAAATAAAAGTAAATGTACTTCATATTTCTATTACATCTCATGAGAGAATCCCAAATATTTCTAGACATTTTTTTTATAGAAAGTTCTATATAAAATCTTAAAAGTATATATAAAAATTATATTTATATGTCGGTTTGGTTCAGGTTATTTTACTCAACACCAGATCAAATCAAATTAAATCTAATTAATTTTTTATCAGTTTGATTTGACTTTTCGATTTGATGCCCGTTTTCTGATTCGGTTTGAACACCCTACGGGGTTTCGAGCACGAAATTCTGAACCGTACTGGGAGCTACTGCTTAAATTAGTGCCACGTTGAACATTGAGCTGTTAGCTATATAACTGCATCGATTTCTATAAATATATATTAATAAGCTCTCAAGCCAGTTCTGTTCTCTTATATGTAATCAATTTTATGACAAACAAAATGTTTTCTTTGAAATAAAATAATGAACAATCGCATTAAAATGCTAGTTACATAGATCCCCATTTGGAAAGAGCTACACAAATTGCCCCTTTGATGAGAAATTATGAATAATCGCTGCTTACTCGTGCTTTAATTTGGACCTATCAGTCTCCTTTCACCTTCAATTAATTCTAATTTGTTCTGACTTCTGATATGAAATATAAACTCATAATTAATTTTGCAACTATGGTAGATCAGCCTTGACATGTGGGACATGGTTTCATTGTTCTAGTATTGGATAGTTTAATAACTAAAACATTATAGAAGAAACAATAGAGAAGTTTCCAGCGCAGTTACGTTTAGAGGTGGAACTAGAATTTAAAGTTTATGAGTTAGTGAATTTATCATGAAACACATACCTTATCTTAGTTACTGAATTAGTATATTTAATGAATTTTCTAATACAATATAACGTTTAAGTAAAAATAACTGAATTTTGTCTAATCCTTATCTAATAAGCTAGATCCGCCTATGATCCCGTTGGCCAGTAATTGCTATTCCTAGTTCTACACTCTCCAGTAATTATCTGATAGGATATGCTTTTTCTTCTGTTATATTTTCAAGCATACTAAACGGATAAATTCTTCTAAAATTTTCATCTTCCTTTTATTATTACGTCTTTTTTTCTTCTTCGTCTTCTTCTGCTTTTGTGTCGCATACTTGATATGTTCAGAGCAAACAAATTACATATATAGATAGGTAAACGATATTACTTTAGTTACTTAACTACGACTTCTTTTATCCTCTTTATCAACTTGCATGTTTACCTTTCACATTTAACATAAATGACTAAATTGTAACTGCTACCTTAGTACTTATGGTACGTTACGCGTGTTGTATATATTTTTCATGGATATTGGTATAAATATAGGATACTCTTGAGTCTTGATTCACAAAATAGATGTTCTTACTATTTATTTTTCTTTTTCTGTTTTATTTAAAAAACAAAAACGAATGTGAGTATAAATCAGTTTTGAGAAGAGTTACAAAGTCAATTTATGACATATTCATGATAAATCGAAGACTAACCGCGTATGGTAAAGTATACAATATTATATAAACTTATAGGTTTGCACCAAATTAATAAATTCAAAATATGTGTATTGCATGCAAACATTTATTTCTTAATTAAGGTTAAATTATTATGTGTTCTAATCACTTTAGTTTGCAATAGATATGGTTAAATTGTTTGATCGGCATTGTAAGTTTTGTATTATCATTTAAACCCGAGTAAAAGTGATTAAAAAAAAAGTACTTTAACTAGATAACAAACCAGTGACCTTGATATTAACAAACCTCAACGTTTGCCGTAGAGTTAATTTTCATTCCTTATCTATTTTTCCAATAGAAGCATATTCCAGGAATCAATATAAGATGATATATATACATCTTCAACTCTCTTTTTATTTGTCATAGTATAAATTAAAGGTGACAATCCCAAAAGTAATTAAAATTTCCAAGACTTCTTGTTATTTCTAAATCTGGCAATTGGCATAATTGCCGTCATCATGCCTTGTTACAAGGAGTTTTTCAGCTTCACACGTTTAGACAAAAAGGATGTACAAAGATTTTTGCCGGCTTATATTTTATTTATTTGCATTTTCAGTCTTATATAAAAAGAGGAAGGGTTAAATTCTCCTTCATTTTTATGAATGAACAGAAATATGGCGAAAATTTTCTCCCTTCTCCTTCATATCACTGCACTGTTGCTCAGCGTCCAACAATTCGGTGGTAAGTCATAGATGTTGCCCGTTTTCTTTTTATTTTAATTTTTCTTTAAGCTAAATTTGTGTCAAACTTACAAAAAAGAAGAAAAAACAAAGAAATCATTTGCTAGGTTGGTGTTCTAGCCTCTAGGATAAATGTTTGCACTCGTTTTACCTCATATTATATTCAATATTAATTTATCATTTAAAATTGAGAAACTACCGACTATATCCATTTATAAGTAGCTTATTACAGAAATTGATTTTGTATATTTTTTTTGTATTTGATCACCTTATTTGCTACCTCATCCATGAATTTTCTTTCCGTCTTGTATCTAATGTTACTGATCACGTTTAAAAATATGGAAGAAGATCTGTGCGTGTGATTTTTGAAGAGAAAGAACTTTATTTATTTAGGTTTTCAAATATGATTAATGGCTAGAGGTTAGTAAGTTAGGACTTTGTAATTCCTTATTACGAACTTCTTTAACAATAATAACACTCTGCAGTAATAAAATTAGTCCCAACTTTGTTTTCGACAAAAATAGACGCGGCAAGAATTTTAGCCTCCTACAAACTTTTTTGATTCATGTTTTCAACGGACGGAATTTCTTAGCAATTGTGATTGTTGGACTGACCGCTAGTAACAATGTACATGTCAAAATAAAATAAACCTATTGATAACGTAGAATATCAGTGTAAAATAACCGACTGATGGAGTAAAATTTCTTTATATCGTCATTGTAAATAAATTAAATACTTAAATCTTTATTAAAAGAGTTTAATTTGTGCGCGTTAACAATTTATTTATTTTATATGATCATACTAAGATCATGACATATAACAACTAGTAATTGTACAGAGTAAACCAATGTTAATGACCTTGAAATATAATGTAAATAACATGGTAAAACTAGAAAAAATACATTGATAGTAAAGCAATCCTCCTAACTCCCCTAAATTTCGCGTGTGTGAGAATCTGCTTTTTCAAAGTAACGAGTTTTACTTATTAGAACGGTTACTTATTATTACAATCTTTTAGATAATCATATAGTGTAGAAATTCTTTCACACTATTCATGTATAGCTCCTTTTTGGAACCTCTTTCTCAATTTTTAGCTAAATTCAAAATTATTTCAGATGGAAAGAAGGTAATGATGGAGTATATTGGAGCAACGGGCAAGCAAATAACATTTGACGATGTTCCAATAGATGAGGGCATTGACTTTCATTTCATTCTCAGCTTCGCCATTGATGCAGACCATTTAGGAAACCCACAAAATGGTAACTTCTTACCATATTGGGCATCAAACCTAACCCCAGACTCAGTTGCATCAATCAAATCCAAATACCCTAATGTTAAAGCCTTGGCTAGCCTTTCCGGTTGGAGTTTAGGTCAAAAAGTCCTTAACTGGTACTGTTGAATTGTCTGATCATATTATCTAAAAGCTTAACTATTAAAAAGAACACACTTTATATTACTTAATTATATTATTTCTCAACAACAGGTACAAACCAGCTGACTCTCACCAATGGATATCGAATGCATTCACTTCCCTCAAATCTATTGTCAACACTTATCATCTTGATGGCATTGACATTGACTATGAAAGATTCCCAAAGCACAATGAAACTTTTGCTTATTGCATAGGGGAGTTAATAACTCTTTTAAAGAACCAAAGTGTTATTAATGTAGCAACAATTGCACCATATTATCGCACGGTTTTACCATACATAGAGTTGTACAAGAACTATGGGGATTTCATTGATTATGTGAACCATCAATTTTATACAGATAAAGTTAGAACACCAAGAGGTTATTTGAAGGCTTTTATTCAAAGGAGTCAACAGTTTGACAAGGAGAAATTAATTCCTAGTTACGAAGTGAATGGGAGAGGGATTCAAGGGGATGCATTTTTTGATGCTTTGAGATTGTTGGAAAGCAGTGGATTTCATGTCAATGGTGCCATGATATTCTCAGCTGATGCTTCTGCTGAGGATAATTACTACTATGAAAGGAAAATACAAGCATTCTTGCTCAATTCTACTAGTGTATGAACTATGAAGTAGATTACTACTATTTATCGTCGACATGCAAAATAAATGTGATAGAGGTCAAAACGCGAAATAAAAAGAAAAGTAATAGCAAATAAAACGAGTAATATATACTTGATATGATTCTGATGTTACATTTTGAATTATCAATTGTTGTCAAATTAGCACTTTATATTATAGTCTATATTATTTATGTATATCAAGAGGTCTTCCGGAGAGTTGTATTTTGTACATGATTGTACTACGAGTCCTGTAACGATCATACGATCAGTTGATGCGATGAAATTTCAAGTCTTTGATTTTTTTAATTAAGTTTGTCTAACGTTTTTAATACTTTTCTTGTCTTCTATTTCTTCCATGGATTGCATAACTTTGTTCCTTTGTTGCTTTGCTATAGGGGGCCATTTTAAGCATAAATAATAAATTCACAATGAGAGGGATAATTTTATGGAAAATCTGTTTAAATTAATACTTACGTTAACCCTATTTAGGTGAGGCACAAGAAATGTTACTTCTTGTCTTTGATCTGTTACAAACACTAATAAAAGCAACTTCGGCAAAGAAAATAGATAGAGCAAAAGATTAGTTAATATACAATGGATCTGATAATTGTAAAATTTAAATATCCACCATAAACCTTAAAGCCACTATACATTTTTTAAAATCTTATACAATGATATACTTGTCATAAGGAAAAAAAAAAAATGCAAAGAGATTGACAAGAACATGAGAGGAAGATATTAAAATAAATCTTTGGTCTTTTTCCCTTTACATAAATCCAAATCAGTAAAACTAGAAAAAATCAAGTGGTGTGAGGGTGGGTCGTCAATGGCCACTATCCAGCTGGTGCGCGAAAAACAAAACGGCATATAGGACACTAAAAGAAGCTTTTCTTATGAGCGTCTCGATTGTGACTGTTGATGGCATTAAGGGGGTCGAAGGAAAAATCTCTACTGGTGGTGGTGGTAGAAAGGAAATTTTCAGGTAGTGCTGGATGGGGAATTTCAGGTGATTGTGATAAGCTATTTGAGCTGGTGGTGGAGGACTACAAGGGATTTGAGCAAGAGCATCGAGGTTCGTCTATTTCACCGTTAATGCTCTCTTTAAGTTGTGTTTATATTTTACTTTTTCGATGTTCTAATTAATTTTTGAAAAACTTCTATAATTATTATCGTTTTTGAATTTTTATAGATGTCGTTCTCAGGACTCAAGGTTTTTAGTTTTTATATTTACATAATATAACAATTATGGATTCTTGGAAACTTCTATTGACACCGTATAAATTCGTGCATGAGCTGGGTTTAATTTATAGTATATGCTTTTATTTTTGCAATAGGAATTGCGTTATCTTGTTTGACAAAAAATTAAAATTTGATTGAAGTTTTCCTATAAACTTATAAGTCATAATAATTAATAATTTAAAATATTAAAAAAAATATATAAAAAAGTATTATGTGTTATTAATATTAATCAGTATACGTTTAATCTGTTAAACACTTAGTAAAACAGTATAAGAACAGAAACTGTAAAACAGTAGAAGAAATTGTAGAAGAACAGAAATCGAGCCCGCTTAGTTCAAAGTGTTTCCTTAAGGAAATTATTCCCCTCACAGTACTCGAGGTTATTGGAATATCCCCTCCCAGGATAGAACGATTAACTTACTAGAAAAGTAGTACTCCAATTCTGATAACAGCGAACCACTTGACGGAAGTATATCACACAGAAAATTTGGTAGCAGAAAGTTTAATAGTAGATAAAATTTTTCGTGTGAATTCTGGAAAAACATCAAATATTTATAGCCATTAAAGTACTGATTCTGAATGTTTGCAACCATTCAGATCAGTCACTACTGATTCTGAATGATTGCAACCATTCAGATCAGTCACCAGGTTGGAGGTACTGATTTTGAATGTTTGCAACCATTCAGATCAGTCACCACGTTTTTGGAGGGAAATTTGAAAAAAAATCCGGGAAGAGAAAACGGACTGGGTCGCGGGTCAGGGTCGATCCGCGTTAAATGGATTCTTAATTATTAAATAATTAATTAAATAATTAATTAATTAATTAAATAATTAAGGAAAATTTTGTCCAAAAAGATAATCAATCAATCGATCTTTGACAAATC
>MCJB01021025.1:22655-119952 GCA_002018475.1 Nicotiana obtusifolia
GTTGCTGAAGATGATGATGTTTCCTACTGTCTTTCCCCTGTTGCCATTGCGTGCTGGTATCAGATTCCTATGTAGCCCATTGTCCTGCTCCATTTGATCATTCTCGTCCAGATCTCTTGTTGCATAAAATTGAACCAGGATATACTTTCTACACGATTTTATCACACCTCCAGATTGAGCATGATAACATGCTAATACCACTGGATAGTGTTCTAATATCGTAGAGCTAGTATTATCCTCAGTTGTAAAATCAGAAAGAATCAGAAACTTCACTGATTTTGATTCATCAATATTGCAGTGTCTCAACTCGTGAAAAATCTTTCTTCGACAAGATGTGTCTGTGGTGCTTTGATGATGTTGTATGCATGTCTGCTGGGATTCTGTATCTTTTGATATGATGTCCAAAGTTTCTCTGTTGCTTGCATTGGTGAAGACTATGAACTGCTGAATCTGTGCTGCTGTGGAATGTGAAATCTTCTCTGTTGGGTGCTGAATTGTGTTTTTGTGAACTTGATGTTTCTGCTGATTGTCCCTTCTGCTTCTTATTTCTATACTTCTACTGATCTGCTGCGAGCTTCTGATCTTCCAACTGCTGCTGCAAAAGTTGCTGGTGTATTTCTCCCTTTCTGTTATTGTTTTTGTTGCATCCATTGTTGATTCCGCTGCCTTTGTCGACTGCTTACGCACTTCTCTTACTCCATTGTACTCATTTCCTTTCCATTTGTCTACTAAGCTAGTATTCCATCGCGACCAAAACTGTACAACTGGTCTCAATCGAACAGTACTAGCATTATCGACCATAACAAAGTATGCTTCATCCTTGGTTTCATCATTGGATCTATGCTTCCTATCTTCTCCTCTCTTCCAGTGGAATGAGTACATTGCACTAATACCACCAACTGGACGTTCGTCGAAGAGTAGAGCATAGATACAGTTTCATTCCCTGCAAAAAAAAAAGAAAGAAAGAAGAAAGAAAGAGAGAAAGACAGAGAAAGAAAGAAAAGAAAGAAAGAAATAAAGGAAAGACAGAAAGAAAGAAAAGAAAAGATGGAAAGCAAGAAAGAAAGAAGGCTATTTTAGTATCCAATGCTTGAGCATGATAAGCAGATGAGTATTTTCCTGTGCTCCCCCATTTTTGTAGTGAAATATGTCCACTATACTCATCAATTTCTTGACTTCCATAGTCCTCTGTTCTGCTGTGTGCACTCCAAACTCGAAGGAGGATTTTTAATGTAGCCTTCGTGTTCTCAAAAAACTGATTCCGTGTTGCCTTGACAATGTGCAGTAAATCTATATCTGGCTGGTCTTGATTTCTCCAAAGTTCAGGCTCGGAGATTGGCTTTGTGAGTCTGCTATCATGGTCGCTTGTTGAGCATGCTGTTTCTGCTACCTTTGTCGAGTGATTGCCAAACTTGTTCTTTACCTTCTTTACTCCGTTGTATTCATGTTCTTTCCGGTTGTCTATCAAGCAGGTGAAAACTAATGTTGTACCAGTATTCCATCGCGACTGTGTAGCAGCGTTATCCTCCTTTAATACTACGGCAGTTTTAGCCATTTGTAACTGTACTCCAGTAGTACTGAAGAAAACAGCATACTGGTCATGCATCTGTTTGCTGCATGCACTGTTATTACTGTCATAGTTGATACCACTACTGTTACGACTAACATTCCTTTCGATTTGTGAGTCTTTGATATCAATTGAAACATTATGCAGCAGGTTCCTCGTATCCAAAGTGTGAGATATCATGTGCATTACGCAATTGGCATCAACAGCAAAATTGTTGTTATTCTGTGTTGCCCCATTGGTTTTGTTTCCAATTTCCTCTGTTTTGAGTAGACTACTTATGATAGTAGCTTGCTCGCATTGCAAAGGGTAACAGTTCCTGCAATACATGCTCCTGCAAAACAAGAGAACAGTTATTAAGAAACTGTTTCTCTCCAAAGTGCTGTCTTACCAGACAGTTGAGCGAACCAATTTCTTGTTCTGCAACCAAAAAGAATTCCCTCCAAGAAACTGCCTTTTTTGCATTGTTCTCAGTTCTAATGTTGCCATTCTGAGCAGTGTGATTCCTTTTCTCCTCGACATGAAGCATCTGCTCCTATGACTTGCATTTTTGTCGATCATCAGTTGTCCATACTCCTGTCTCTTTCTAATTGACAATGAAGCTTGCCAATGCATTGATATGAGGATGGCTTCAGTTGTTGCAGATAGAAAATGCATCTTTGATCTGAGATTGTCCATGTCGGCTAGTACTTCTGCATGATCAACATTCCCAGAATCGATCTGTGCCATAATTTTTCTTCGAGCAGTCTCAGTATCAATCTCTACGTGGGCACGAGCATAAATGTCTTCCAGTTCAGCTTGCCTTTTGAATGCAAACTCCTTCATCTTGCTAGTTTTTTATTGATCAAGCATTTCAACCTCATCTTCAGCAACTGATATGTTGCAGGTAACATGGTCAAACAAACTCCTTTCTTTTGATGTTTTTGTTGTATCCTTTGTTGATTCTGTTACATTATTCAATAGATTGGCAAGCTTGATCTACACTTTCTTTATTTCATTGTACCCATTTCCTTTCCAATCGTCTACAAAGCAGGTGAGTGATGTTGCATTAGTATACCCAGACCAGTACATACTCCTGCAAAACAGACAGCCGTTAGTAAAAACTTGTTTCCCTCCCAATTTCTTCCTTCCCAGCTCCTGCCAGTATTGCCTTCCCATTAGCATCAGCCAGCGTGTCTTTTCTGTCTTCCCCCATTCCTGTCCCTTTGTACCAGTCCTTGAAGGTTGCAAATGCATCACTTGTATTTCTGATGGTGTGACCTGCAGCTTTGACTATTTCACTGTAAAGCAGAAAAAAATCAATGGTAAAAGCCATTCCCGGTTGATTTTCTTTCTTTTGGAAACCATCTCCTTTGTTCCAGTGTGCTCCTTTTCCAGTTTTCTGCTAAAAGAGTGAGCAAAGCAGTATTCCATTGCATTCAAAGTTGTGCAGCAGCATGGACAGCCACCATTTTGCACAGGGATGTCTCCTATACAGGGTCTGAAAAAGTAATACTGAAACATCAGTATTACTTTTTTTGCCTTATTCAAAGTAATCTTATGGCTTTATTTGCCATAAGATTGGACATTTCGCAAAAAATTGTCCTCAGTCAAGAAGATCTGTCAAACTCCTTGAAGAGACATTTGAAGATTACACTGGCATACATCTTGCAAAAGAGGAGGACCTTGAATCCATATTCTCTATGGATGATTAACCCAATGAAGAAACTATATTCTCTCTCAATATCTATGAAGATCAAGGCAATGATCAGTACCAAATCTCAAAACCAGTGATCGAGGCCCGAGAGGAGATCAATGCTCTCACAGTCGTACCTCAAGTAGAGCTCAAAGTCTATTCATCCAAATGGGATAAACCAGCTCGAGTTATTGCTTTCATTGACACCGGAGCTGCATCCTCACTCATAAATCCTGCTGCTCTCCTTGAAGATCTATGGGTGCCGCATTTTAAGGATTTCAACACTGCATCAAATGCAATCCTAACCACCACAGTCATTACAAAGCACCCGGTCACGATTGAGTTCTTTCCAGCATTGAAGTACAGAACTAAGCTGCTAGGATCTGATGTGCCAAAAAAAGATCTTATTATTGGATTTGACATTTACAGGCAGCTTAAAGATCAACTCCAGATCAAGGCCAACGAGATAGCTTTTAAAAAGCAGTTCAGACCTTATTTTGAAATTCCAAGGCTATTCCAAATCACCGATGACGAACAGATCAAAGAGATTAAGCAGAATCTCATTGAACATTCATGTGCTGAATCCCACAAGGATTTCATGAAGAAAGGGAAAAGCCCGTTATGGAAAAACCAAGACTTTTTTATCGAGCTCCCTTTTAAGAAAAATGAAAACATCAATCCGACAAAAGCCAGTCACTCAGGAATGAATCCAGATCATCTTCAGCTTGCAAAGAAAGAATGTGAAGAACTTTTGGAATTTGATCTGATAAAGCCGTCGGATTCACAATGGGCATGTGAAGCATTTTATGTCAACAAAAGAGCTGAGCAGACAAGAGGAAAACTCAGGTTAGTTATTAATTACCAGCCACTAAACCATTTCCTCCAAGATGATAAATTTCCCAAACCAAATAAACTCACTCTTTTCTCCCACTTAGCCAAGGCCAAATATTTTTCCAAGTTTGATTTAAAATCTGGATTTTGGCAATTGGGAATCCACCCTGAAGAACGACCCAAAACGGGATTTTGCATCCCCGATCATCACTTCCAGTGGAAAGTCATGCCCTTCGGTTTGAAAACTGCACCTTCCTTGTTCCAAAAAGCCATGATAAAACTCTTCCAACCCATCCTCCATACCTCCTTAGTATACATTGATGACATCCTGTTATTTAGTCATACATTGGAAGAACATGTCAACTTGCTTCTTCAATTTGAGGCATTGGTAACACAGTACGGCATCATGCTCTCAGCTAAAAAGATGGTTCTTGCTCAAAAGGAAATTGATTTTCTCGAAATGTATTTTTCCCGAGGTGAATACAGTGCAGGACCGCATATATGTCAGGAATTACTTAAATTTCTGGATACCAGCCTCACAACAAAGCAGATCCAATAGTTCTTGGGTGTAATAAATTATGTAAGAGATTTCATCCCAAACATCTCTACATACATTTCACCATTCACAGAGATGCTCAAGAAAAAAATGCACCATCATGGGGAGAAAAACAGGATGAAGCAGTCAGAAAAATAAAGGAGATATGTAAAAATGTCAAGTCCATCTACATCCCTTGAGATGAAAAGAAGATACTGCAAACTGATGCCAGCCATGAATATTGGAGTGCCGTTCTCTTTGAAGAAAAAGATGGCCAGCGTAAAATATGCAGATACGCCAGTGGAAAGTTTAAAGATGCCGAGCAACATTATCATTCCACCTTCAAAGAAATCCTTGCAGTAAAGAATGGAATCAAGAAATTCAATTTCTTCTTCATCCATATAGAATTTCTAGTGGAAATGGATATGAAGGCTTTCCCAAAAATGATCCGAATAAATTCAAAAATTATCCCCAATCCTCAGATTCTCAGATGGGCTCAATGGTTCTCTCCATACAAGTTTCAAGTCAAGCACCTGAAAGGAAAGGATAATATTCTCGTAGATTTTCTATCGCGACCGGAAGAATTTTCAAAAAGATTTTCCCCAGCAAAGCTGAAGCCAAACAGTCACATCCTTATGTTTTCAAATACACCGGGAACTAGGTCATTAAAGCCAACAGATCATCCACCGGAACTGTTCAACCTCATGGATCCCTTTGATCCGTCGATTATTATGGAAAGAAGAACTTATTATGAGCTTCAAGTTTTCCGGCAATATTGAGGATCCATTCTCAAGCCTTATGGTGTCAATCCAGAATATCCGTTCTGCCATATATTCATAGCCCAAGCCAAGGATTTTCCACAAGAATTATTATGGTTTTTCTAGTACCTATGCCATCAATATTATATTTTCATGGAATTCAAATGCAACGTCTTCAAGGATTTTAATACCATTGCACCAGCCCTTAGAGTATTTTTACTATGGTTCAAACCTAGGAGATATTGGACGAAATGTTTCAGTGATTCCTACGCAGCAAAAATATTCATGTTTCATAGGCCAGTGAAGATAATAAATGGAAAAGTCCAAGCGCAAGCAGAGGCATCATTCTGGTGGAAATTTTCCGTGTCCATTTTATCAATGGAGGAAGAGTATAGCGAGGCACAAAGAATCATTTTCCAGCAAAATAGGTGCATCCCAAAAGAGATATGGCCAAAAGAATGGGCAAGTTGGAATTATACCAATATCCATCCTCACTGGGAAAGAGTCCGGGAAGCAGCAAAGGAATATCAAATGCCATATGAAATCATTCAAGAAAAGATCACTAGTGACATTTCCAGATTAAAGTTGCAAATTACATCTCTCAGTCCAAAGGGAAAGGAACATAGCAGTGAAGAACCGTCAAGTTCCAGGCGCTACTTCACAAGGTCTTCGAAAAGATGCCTGGAAGACAATTCTATGATCGATAAAGGATAATTATCTTAATCCTTGCTAATCCCACCTTAATCCTCCATTACCAACCCAAAAAATACTCAAAAATATCCTACCCATGCCAAGACAAATTTTCACCTCTTTCCATGCCATCCGGGCCCCACTTCACCTTGTTTTCACATGCCTCCACATGCCTCCACATGCTTCTTCACATGCAACACCGAACATTCACATGGCATCACATGCTTTCACATACTACACCATGTATATTTCAACCCGTTCACATGCTTTCAAGTGTTTTTAGTCGTTTCGCCTAAAGTCCTTCACATGCCGAGAGGGACCCGCTTGTAGATAAGTTTGCCACGTAAAATAGGTTTGCTTTATCTAGATTGTTTGTCTTGTAATAACCTCCTGGTCCTATATAAAGGAGGCCATGTAGTAGTTGTAGGATCATCAGAAAATTACCTTGTACAAGTTCAGAAAATCCTCTTGTAAAAAACCCTAGAGTCACCCTAGAATTTTCTTGTAATTTTCGTCCACTCTTTGTAAATCTCTTGTGATATATTACATATGAGTTCTTTCTAAATTTCCCTCTTGTTCTTCCTTTCGAATGGATGGAATGGTCGGTCCATGTATGAAAATAGAGTAAGTGTACTCTTTGAAAGTTAGCTTGTTGTAGTGCGAAAGTTTCCCGAGTTATGAAAATAGAGTAAGTGTACTCTTTGAAAGTTAGCTTATCGTAGTGCGAAAGTTTCCCGAGTTATAAACAGCTAACGTTGGTTATAGTTCAAAAGTTTTTTGAGTGTGTAGCTTGGCAAGCCGTCCCTAAATGGGTTGTTGAAGCCAGCCCTTTTTGTAGGAAAACTTTTGCGACAATAAACAAATTAACTGTTTGTGTAGCTTGGCAAGCCGTCCCTTATGGGTTGTTGAAGCCATCCCTTTTTTTTGTAGGGAAACTTTCGTACCTATGATTAAGCTTGCTTTCCTCCAGTCTCTTGCTTTGTTTCTCGTACTGTGGTGTCGTTCCTACGATTAGGCTTGCTTTCATGGAGTCCCTTGCTTTGTTCTTTATACTGTGGTATCAAAACTGGAGAGATTGATGACTGAGTTGGGGCTTGAGAGCCGTGTTGTGAGTGATGTTATGGATCAGGCTGCACGCCATAACAGGCCTTACTAGCTTTATATATATTATTATTACGGATCGAGCTGCACGTCGCAACAGGACATATAGGCTTTATTATTATTATGGGATCGGGTTGCATGCCGTAGCATGCCTTATAGGCTTTATTATTATTATTATTATTATTGTTTTCGGATCGGGCTGTATGCCGTAGCAGGCCATATTGGTTTTATATTAGCGCTTGGGCAGGATCCGCCCGTCCAGAGTCTGACATATCAACAGTGAGCGCGGGTACCGTACAATGCTGAGTGATTGAGTGTGCTGAGTGATTGAGAGTGATGAGTGGGAGTGTGAGATAGTGAGATTGAGTATTCTGAGAGTGTGAATACATGAGTTTATCACTGTGATGCATTACATGTGACATGCATATTTGATATGTAGACATAGAGTTGTACACTTCTCATGCTAGTTATATTTGGCACATTTTATCAGTATTGAGCTTAAATTGTTGAACTTGAAAGCATGTATACATTTCTGTACTGTGTACTGGTTACGGGATTTCTCTGGATTATTACTGTCATTTCCTTATTATATCTGTACTGTTGTTATCTTATTTGGACTGTACCTTTTTGAGCTCGACACTGCTTTCAGCCCAAGGTTAGTCCTCTTACTTAATAAGTACATTGGGTCGGTTGTACTCATACTGCACTCTCCAGTTCGTGTGCAGATCCAGGTACATCTGGACACGACGGTTGCTAGACTTGGTGTAGTATCTGTTTGGAGATTATTGTGGTAGCTGCTATGATGCTCGCAGACCTCGACTCTCCTTCTTTTCGGTTTATTTAGTACTGTTCTATATTTTAGACAGTTGTATTAGAGATTTAGATTGTGTTGATACTTAGTAGCTCATGTACTCGGTGACACCCGGATTTTGGGGATTTTGTAGTTGAGTCGCAGTTTTCCTTAACGGTTATTTATGAGATTTTCACCATTAAATCTATTATATCATGAATTTAATATTAAAATGCGTAGTTATTTTGTGATTGTCGGCTTGCCTAGTAATGTGATAGGCGCCATCACGATATGTTGAGATTTGGGTCATGAATATATTTTGGCGGTAGCGTGTTTTATATATAGTTTATATCATCACCCTACTTATTTTATATCTACATTATATAGTGAGAATCGGAATATCGAGCTGGTGAAATCTCTTTGCTGCCAATTAGTACATTCTTTTCTATTGGTACTTTTATCATATGTAACTCTTTGGCCTGATCTGATATCTGAATTAGTTGCCTCATTTGTAGTCAAGAAGATTAATTTTTCATTCTATGAATATTGTTTTATACTTGGCTGCTATGGAGGAGAAACACATTACACATGTAGAGCCAGCACTGATCTGCTGTAATTCGTTGCGCAGTGTATACCTCTCTGGTCATTTCTGTCCCGTGATGGCCCGAGATGAGTAATATGACTTCTATGTTATTCATGATTGCAGATTGCTCATCCTATCGGAACAGAAACCTCCCAAAGTAACTGATATTTAGAGGGTGAAGGAAACCTTGCAGACATACTAGTAAAGTATGGAAGGCGACAACCTAAGATGTCTTTCATAATTGTATGTCCTTGCTTTTGTATCTAATACCTTTTAAATGGATTTCTTTGGACCAAATTTTGCAAAAAAAAGAAAAGAAAAAAGGAACTACCTATCTTCACCTAGTATCTATAAGTATATTTCCTTCGGAGCCCAAGAGAAAAATAATTGCTCTTGTTGCAGAATTTTTTTGATTGCTTTCTATGTTACAACTTTGGAAAGCTTAATCTGCTCCCCCCCCCCCCCCGGGTCCTATTTCCCTGATTAGTATTATGCTTGCCTGATTGGTAACATAATTCCAATGTAATTGGGTTTTCTTGTGCACTCGCCACTGCACATTGCACACTCCGAATTCCACTCGAGCAAATTGTATTTTTGATATTTTGGAACCGGGAGTAGGTTTTTCTTTGAGTTGTAAACCTTATGTTTTTTTCTCTTATTTCATGGGATTAGTTTTGGAGTTCTTTAAGTGATGGTCCACCTTGGTTACTATCTAATTCAAGACAAATAGTAATTAACACAACCCTAATTTTAAATTTTTAATACAAATATGAAACAAACACTGGAAAACCTTCTAACTTCAGGTTTAAGGTATGTCTCATGGAACTGCTAGTAAAATGACCACACAGTGTATATTTGCATGTTGGCCCATTGTTCAGTTTTCCTCCTCATCAATTTGAGAAAAAGGAATGATGTTCTGATTTTCTGTACCTTTTGCTAACTATTTTGCTTGAACTTGATTTGTACGTCATGATGTTCGTCTGCCTTTGTTAATCTTTCATAATGTGGCAGGCAACTCCAAACGATAAATGTCATATGTGTATACTCATGCCAAAGACGTCTTATATGGGTGTCAAATGGGCGGGTTGAGCTGATTTTGGGTGGGTCAAAATGGGCTGAGTCAATGACCCGTCGAAAGTTACTTGGACTGAGATGGATTGGGTTATGATGAGCTAAATTTTGGGTCATAGCCTAAGCCGCCAAACTCTTACTAAGCTTAAATTAACTATTGTATTTTGTCTTCTTATGAATTGTTTAATTATCAAATAAGACTTTTTTTTCTTTTGTTATGGCATATATAACATATCAAACAAAAAATAATTATTGTAAAATATTTTAACAAAGTTACTCATGGATCTATTTGGGCTAAAAATTAGCCCAATTTTAGATAGGCTGAGATGAATTGGGCCAAAATAGGTTGAGTTCAATAAATAGGCAGGTCAATGACCAGCCCAACCTTGGACGGGTTAGGCGGTTTAAATGGATTTGAGGTCAAATTGCCACCACTAAGCTTATGACCCAAAAATTAGATTCGGATTTTTATACAATTAGATTTATTGAAAAAGGGTTTATCATAGCCAAAATCAATATTCACTAGCAGGTCTAACACTTTGAGGGTGAATATTTAATGCGTAATATCAGATATGACCTTGAAGTAATGATGGAGCAATAAAAACTTGTAAATGTAAAAGATAGCAATAAGTGATAACAAATGGCTTTTGAGTAATAAATGAAACAAAGTTCACCGGAAAGGGTGAGATCTTCAAATATGTTCTTTGACAGTGATGGATGGTAATAAGTAGTGGAATATTTCGATTCCTTTATATCGGGAGAGAAAAGTAAAAGAAAAGAAATGTAAAGTTAGACTTTGTTTCTATTCAATATAGTGAGAATCTTCACAGAGAATGTTGATGATATTCTTTACAAAAAGGTCCGATTCCCCTTTAGAACTACATCACTCCTATTTATAAGGGTATATGGGCCACAAAACCCTCGATAGTACAATAGAAAAGAATATCCATTAGAATATTCCCTAGGGAATCTAAATACTAAAACTGACCATCACTTTGTACTGAAGGTGGATGCTCGACCTCACCTTGTCTTCTGTTGTTCCATCTTGGCCTGGACTACGATTTATCTTCCTCGCCAGATCTCGACCTTTCGGGGTCAGGTTGACACACCACAACCTTCAAAGGTTCTATCACCATTGACCGGGTCAAACACATAAAATGAAGTTTTTCGCCCATACAGTTAGTCCCTCCAACTTGTCGAGGTCATCCTCTAGGACGAGCTTAATAAGCGGATAATAATGGTTGTGGTCGTTGTCAGAGGCATATGACATGGCATTAGGAGAGCCGCACATTTCAAACTCTTGTCGCCTCGATTTTTTTGGGTGACCTTTGGAGAGAGATTGACGTAGATAGGACTTGACGTCATTCGTCATTATGACGTCGGTTCCCGATGCGTCGCGTCAGGGCACATGTAGCTCGAGGATTTTTTCTGCTGTTTTGCATGCGACTGCAATCATGACGAGTCACATAGAATCCCAAGGTCCATCCTTTAAGAAGAGGGATGATCACCGCAATTCAAATTATTTCTCTACTTCTGTTGCCAAAATCTCATCCCCGAACTTTTGTAACCATGTCTAACTTGCCTTCTGACATTCGTGGCGGAGAAGCTTTTGGTATGAATGAGGAGATTCAGGCTACTTCACTGGCTGTTGTGACCTCCGTACAGGAATGAGACGCCACCTGCGCCGTTAAAGCAGAGGCTTTTCCCTCAGTAAAAGAAATTGTTTCCCGCAACCCCGACGCAAAAATGGACTTGCAATATTAGGTGGCTAAGTTTTTTCGAACCTCTCTAACGGTCAAGCGTTTGGCGGAGTTCAAGGCTAAGTATGGCCTTCCTAACCAAGTGGAGCTCGTACAACTGGTGATGATGAAGCGTACACTCACCGTCCGGGGTACTGTGCTCTTTTTGTCTACCCCTTCACCGTTGGTTATTCATTTCCTCTTCCCCTTTTGGTGGAGAAATTTCGCTGCTATTATCGGGTCTGTCCGGCTCAGCTCGCACCCCTGGTCTATTAGGTGATCAAGATGTTGTCCAAGTTTGCTAAGCTGGCTGATTTCGAGATCACTCTGTGGTATTTAGGGCATATACTCATGCCCAACTTCAATAGTGGAATGATGTTGAACATTCGACATTGCGGAAAAAAATCCCTGGTCGTTTGGATGGACGACAAAGGTAGCCATCAATTTTTGCTTGACTTCTTTTTTGTTAAGACCGAGTCCGTCGTGACCGACGTCGTGGATTTCTCAGAAGCTTGGAACCGTGCTCGTAAATATTTGTACTTATTTTTGCCCTTTCGAGTAACCATATAATCCAAGCTCATGAGTTAATTCTTCTTATTTTATAGCTACTTCTCGGCCTCTTTAGTTGGTGGCTCACCTTGCTGATTGGGTCAGGCAGGTCCTTCCCTGTAATGTTGGAATTCGAGATTGGTCGAACTTCTGGCAGAAGTACAAACTGGCTCTCCCTCTGAAAGGTAATGTCGGTATGTCATTTCTAGATGGTAAGTCTTCATTGTTAATTTTGTTGTGCTCATCTTTCTAGCTTTTTCTAGGCTCTGTCAAGGAGGTCGCTAATAGGAATCGGGCGGCGACGCCTTCCTTCAGGAGAAGGAGGGGTGCTGCTTCCTCTACTCATACCTCCATTTAGACTGTTGTGCCCACTCTCCCTTGGCTCCATTCCATGTTGAGGACGAGGAGATTTCTCTTCGTGAAGAGGACGTGAGGCCCCAGAAGAGGAAGGTCATAGACGTGGGAGCTAGTGTGTCAGCGGCAGTCGACTTATTTGAGGATGAGGTCGTGGTGCAAGACATCGGGATGACTTTGATCGAGGGAGGCGTTTGGGTGGCCTCAAAGGTGCCTAGGTTGGAAGAAACCGGAGTTGCTGCTTCTTTGCGACCTGAAGAGGACGAGGCCGTTGTGAATGCCTCTAACGATGGTCCCGCACGTCCCGAGTGTAGGGAGGTTTCATCCTCCGAAGCAGCTTAGGAAGCTTCCCATGCTGACAAGGGGAAAGATAAAATGCTTGCCGAGCAGGACGATGAGTGGGCTAAATTTATTGACGATGAGTCCGACTCCGACCTCGACCCCGAGGATCACAAGATGATTGATAGTGGGAAAACTCAAATTGAAGACAGAGTGGTGGGGGGATTGAGTACTATCACTATCACAATGAATCATAACTTGCTCAAGAACATTGAGGATGTGGTTCAAGCCTTTGACCCTTTCTGTTCTGATGCCGAGCACCGGACTCTCGGGGAGCTGAGTGACAGCACTCTTTCCAAGAGCATCGCTGGTCTTGCTCTCCTTGTAAATCATTTCCTTCCTCTCTCTCTCTCTCTCTCCTTCTTTTGTGTTTTGGATCGCCTACGAGTCTTACCTTACTTACTACTTTTTCCTTTTATTTGTTGACCGTTATCTTGGAGATCGAGAGTGTGCGGAGAGAGAAGAGGAAGGAGAGAGAAGAGGAAGAAAGAGTGGATTATTGGGGCATACTTCTGGCACAGTTCGCACTTCTTTATGAATTCCAAGGTGTCTTTCTTCATGGTAGGCCAATGGTCGAGCTGGCATTCGTCAAATTTGGGTAGCAGTTTGCAGATCTCGGTCTGGTACTTCTGTAACCTTTGCTCTTTGATCTAAAAAGTCCTGATAACTATGTTGACAATGAGATGGGAATCACAGCTTAGCTTCAGACGCCTCATCTCATACTTGAGTGCTAGCCTCAATCCTGCACTTACGACCTCATACTTGGCCTCGTTGTTAATCATATCTGGGCACCTTATAGATTGTCGGATGATTTTGCCGGTTTGGACTTCGAGTACGAGTCCGAGTTCGAACCCCCATGCATTGGATGCACCAATAGTGTGCAAGACCTAGAAGTCCTGCGTTAGGCTAGAAGCTTGCGTGGATTCCTTCTCAACCTCAGGCATTACCTTGGAACTAAAGTTTGCGACAGAGTCGGTGAGCACTTGCGTCTTTATCGCTGTGCGAGGCTGGTAAGTGATGTCGTGCTCGCTTAGCTCTATCGCCCATTTGGCCAGCCTCCCCGATAACTTGGGTTTGTGTAGTATGCTCCTGAAAGGAAATATGATGATGACCGAGATTGGATGGCATTGGAAGTATGGCCTTAGCTTTATTAAAGCTATGACAAAAGCTAGAGCCAATATCTCGAGGTGAGGGTACCTCTCAGCGTCGATAATTGTTACTTATATAATAGATTTGAGATTGTATAGATTAGTCTTCTGAACTAGGACTGCACTTACCGCTACTTCTGAGACGGAGAGGTAAATGAGGAGATGTTCTCCAGGATCAGGCTTTGAGGGTAGGGGTGGCGATGATCGGTATTCCTTGAGCTACTTCAGCGCTTCTTGCATTCGGTTGTCCATTTGAGGCCGTTATCGTTTTTAGTACATTAAAGAATTTTTGGAACCTATCGAACAATCTCGAGAAGAACCTGGATAAAGAGGCGATTCGACCCGTCAGTAGCTGATTCATTTTTTGGTAGTGAGGTGCTCTGATATCCCGTCGATGGCCTTAATTTTGTCTGTGTTGACCTCGATCCCGCGTTGTGATACCGGGAAGCCTAGAAATTTACCTGAGGTCAAGCCAAACGCGCATTAATCGGGGTTCAATTTAATCCTATACCTCGTCAAGATTTCGAATGCTTCCTTTAGGTGGTCGATGTGAACCTCAACCCTCAACAATTTAACTAATATGTCATCGATGTATACTTCCATGGTTTTGTCAAGCTGATTTTGAACGTTTTTGTGACCAACCACTAGTATGTTGTCCCGACTTTCTTTAAACTAAACGACATGACCCTATAGCAATACGTTCCCCTGTGAGTGATGAACGTAGTTTTCTCTTAGTCATGCTCCTCCATGAGTATTTGGTTGTAGCTTGAGTGCGCGTCTAGAAAACTCAGCAACTTATGTCTCGCTGTGGTGTCGATGAGCTAGTCGATGTCTGGTATTGGGAACGAATCCTATGGACAAGCTTTGTTCAGATCGGTGAAGTCCACGCATATCCTCCACTTACCATTCTTCATTTTGACCATTACCATATTCGCGATCCACTTGGGGTACTTTGATTCCCTGATAGAGCTGTTTGCCAGTAGTTTCTCCACTTCCTCGTGGATGGCCTCGTTGATGGCGGGGTTGAACTTTCATCAGACCTGCCTGGTCGAGGGGTAGTAGGGGTCGACATTCAACTTGTGTCTGGCTATCTCTTTATGGATGCCTGGCATATCTGCATAGCTAAAAGCTAACAAGTCTACATTAGTTATTAAGAATTGACTGAACTTACCTAGGTCCTTGAGTCTACTACCTATGTAGGCCTTTTCGTTGGGGTTATTTTGGGTCTAATTAGATGGGATTGAGGTGCAACTTCGATTGTTTCTGGATCCGCAATGGCGTATTTGGCGTCGACCTGACGGGACCCCAATCCTGCTAATTTCTATGCCTCATTTTCATTGTCTTTCTTCTATTGAGTAGTCATACTATCCAAGGCCACCCGATAGCATTCCCTGGATGTGCGTTGTTCACCTCGTATGCTGAATATTCCTAGAAAGTTAGAAACTTGATCACTTGATATAGGTTGGAGGGAATTTCCCTCATAGGATATATCCACGGTCGACCTACGATGGCATTTTATGCCATGTCCTGGTCCATGCTGTGGAATTTGGTCACCAATGTTACTCCACCGGTGTGGACGGGGAGTGTGATCTCGCTCGAAGTCCATTCAACTGCATTATTAAACCAGTTAATGTAATGCAGCGCGACACTATCTCGAGCTGCATCTGTGTGAGGACTCGAGGATGGATAATGCATGCCCGCTTCTATCGTCAACCATAATCCTCCTAACATCAGTGACGATAATGCATAAAGTAATAACTAAGTGCATTATTGTGAGGGATTGTTAAATCATCAGCATCCGACTCATTGAAGATAATACTTTCTTCGAAGCCGTCATACCATTCGCGGGTGATCGATCTCTTGCGTTTGTGGGTGGCGTTGAACTTGACATTGTTGATGTAGGTGTCATTCTCGCCCTTTCGCAAAAGTATTCTTGCTTTTATCACTAAGCAACTCCTTAAGATGCCCTTGTTGTAGCAGCGTCGCCACCTCTGATCTTACAGCATGGAAGTTCTCGATCCTGTGTCCTCGATCCTGGTGGAATTCACAGAAGGCGTCTGACTTTCTTGTGTTTGGGTCGGACCTCATCTTTAATACACACTTCACCTTTGGTCAGAGCTTCCTGAGTGTAGACCACCTTAGTCGGCGACACACAAAAATTATGAGCAGATAGTAAGGGGCCATACCTTGGTCGTTTCTGTGGATGTCTGATCTTGGCCTAGAGGAGCCGTCTTTGTGGGGGAAGTTAGGGAAGGGTGGTCAGATATAAAATTGGTGTTGATCTATGCCTGATCGCGGCATTGGAGGGTCTCTCCTCGTGTTGTCCCTATGTTTCCTCTTGGGTTCGGATTGCACTGAGATGAGTCGTAGGGTTGGCCCATTAAGGTCTTCGTTATCTGCTCTGACATCAGCACAATAGGCATTGTGGATAACTGTCACGACCCAAGCCGGAGGGTCGCAACCGGCACCGGACCCTACTAAACGGGCACCGGCGTACCCTTTATCTAACTTTCCTTATTATCTATAAGGCTTGACATACACGTACAATCCCGAACAATAATCGTAATGAACTGAAATAGCATTCCGTGATATGAACATGCTTATATACATAATATGGCCAACAAGGCTGCAATACAAGACTATACAACAAATACATACGTTTGCCGACACGGCAATTCAACTGTACATAAGTCAACCCAACACTTGTCTATGCATAAACTGATACTTGTCTATGAACCTCTACAAGAACATACATAATGCAACTTACGTCGGAACAGGGCCCCCACATGCCCATAATGCCTATAACAAAATGCATACCAAGTCTGTGGCAAGTCTGAAAGGATGGATCTCGCCAATATCTGCTGAACTGGATAGCCTACTGTGGTGGGAGAGCCTCGTCTATCTGTTTGCCCGGACCTGCAGCACGACATGCAGAATCCACAAATAAAGGACGTCAGTACGGATAATGTACTGAGTATGTAAGACAGGAAACATAATATAGGAACAATAATAAGCATTAGGATAAGAAACATACAACCTATACCATCTGAATGCCTCTGAGGGCGACTAACCGTGGCATGCCTGTCGTGCATATGCATATATATATATATATACACACACACATACATACAAATCCTCTTTAAAATCATCATATACATACGCCTTATTGGGCCTCATCATCATCATACCCAACTGATCTGTGGTTGCACAATAAGTGCCATCGCCCGGCCAACCATAACGCGGCTCGGTGTTTATATAGTCGCACAATAGGTTCCATCGCCTGGCTGACTATAGCGCGGATCGGTGTAGTAAAATAGATAATGCATGCTGGAACTCATATAAATCATACTTTCATGGCAACGTAAGGTTGAAGAGATAACAATACATCAATCCTCCCATAAGAGGGGAAACAATAAAAAGCACTCCTAGCTTCTAAGGATAGAGTATCTTTGAGGGCTCGTACGTTCATTGTATTTGTATAACTGGAGTCGTGCGGAAAAAAGAGCGGTATAGTCTTACATACCTGGTATATACTGCACCAATCCTCAAGCTACGCAATTGTTACAATTTCCTTAGTCTACAAGAGAAGAAACGATTCTATTATTTTTCTTTAACCAGTATAGTTGTTACTAATCACAACCTTAGTTCTATATGGTGTTTCTCCACACCCTCCTTCCATTAGAACTTCACAAACATAATGATAACACATGTAGCTCGACAATCAACCCAAAACAACCATAGCCAATCCATTAGCACTAGTTAACTTGAACTCATGGCATTCAATCTCCATCCAAGAGTTCTTTACATGCATAAACAACATACCATGAATTCCCAAGAGAAAGATTGCATGAAAGGGAATAATAACTTACCTTGCATGTGGGATATCTCAGCCCTTCTTCCTTGGGTCTTCAACTTTTAGGTCTCACTCCTAATTAGGGCTTGAAAGAGAGAGAATCAGTTAGGGCTTTTCCCTTAATTCCTCAATCTTCAGATTTCTCCCCCAATCAGAACTTGAAAGAGGGAGAAATTGGTTAAGCTTTGTGTGGAATTTTGGAAAGGGGTCGCATGGGGGTTCTGCTGGTTTGGAGTTCAGAAAAATGAAGAAAGAACTGATCTAGGCCCTTTTATAGGTCAGCGAATAAGTGATACACGTGTCTGACGCCTACAAGTTTGCGATAGCATTCTCGTCGCATAATTAACATGCGGTTCGCATTCTGGATGCGAACCTTGGCCCAGAAATCTGTTACACTCTACGACACAGAAGGTCAGATTTGCGGTCCGCATTTTTAACAATGCGACCGCATTCTGGCCGCATTCCTAACGTTGGTTTCAGCTCATAAGTCTGTTTCATTTTGCGATGAAGGAGGTCATTTTTGCGGTCCGCATTCTTAGTATGCGGTCGAATACTGACCGCATTTCTGACATAGATTTCTTCCCAGAAATCTGCTTCAGTTCGCGATGCATTACGTGCTATATGCGGTTCGCAGGTGGATTTTGCGGTAGCATATCCAACTTTGCGACGTCTTTCGCGCTTTTCCTAACTTTTTAAACTATTTTCCGGGTCCTTAGGCCCTTATATGTAAACTATCTTACGGTGTAATCTAACGTATGAAATTACAGGTTATAACATTCTCCCCCCATTAAGAACATTCATCCTCGAATGTAAAGTGTAAGGGGATTTAGCTTAACACATAGCCTTATAAGAGTGCACGATTTCTAGACATGTACATGATCTACATATTATTATTTTGCATTAAGAAAAGTATTCTCAAGTTATGGCTTACCTCGTAAAGACGTTCCTCCGGTCAATGCGTTCTGCGTTCCCTCGGCATCCTCATTATCTACATTCTGGAGCAGGTACGGATATTTAGACTTCATCTCTTCCTCTGCTTCCCATGTCATTTCTTCCGTATGCTTGTTCTTCCACAATACTTAACGGAAGCTACATCCTTGGTTCTTAGCTTACGGACTTGTCGGTCTAGTATATCCACTGGTACTTCTTCATATGATAGGTCCTCTGTAATTTGTACATCTTTGACAGGAACGACTCTTGAAGGATCTCCAATACACTTCCTTATCATGGACACATGGAATACCGGATGGACATGTTCCAATTTGGATGGCAATTCCAACTCATAAGCAACCTGTCCAACTCGTCGAAGAATTTTGTACGGACCGACATACCTTGGACTGAGCTTACCCTTCTTCCCAAAACGCATGACACCCTTTATTGGTGAGATTTTCAGGAACACCCAATCACCAACTTCAAACTCTAGATCACGACGTCGGACATCAGAATAGGACTTTTGCCTGCTTTGTGCCGTTTTCAGTCGTTCCTGTATTACTTTTATCTTCTTGATGGCTTGGTGGATCAGATCTGGCCCATACAACTCGGTTTCACCGACTTCGAACCATCCAACTGGTGATCTACATCTCCTCCCGTATAGTGCCTCGTATGGGGCCATCTTAATACTGGAGTGGTAACTATTATTGTAGGAAAATTCTATGAGTGGAAGATGGTCATCCCAACTTCCCTTGAAATCCAAGACACATGCTCGTAGCATATCTTCAAGTGTCCGAATAGTATGTTCCGCTTGTCCGTCAGTCTGCGGATGAAATGCTGTGCTGAGATTCACTTGTGTACCCAAACCTTTCTGAAAAGACTTCAAAAATTTAGCCGTAAATTGAGCTCCTCGGTCTGATATAATAGACACCGGCACACCATGAAGTCTCACAATCTCCTTGATATACAACTTTGCATAGTCTTCAGCTGTGTAAGTTGCCTTGACTGGCAGAAAATGGGCACATTTGGTAAGCCGATCCACTATCACCCAGATGGAGTCAAACTTATGATAAGAGTAAGGTAATCCAACAATGAAGTCCATGTTGATCACCTCCCATTTCCAGGTTTGAATCTCTATATTCTGGAGCAATCCACCGGGTTTCTGATGTTCTATTTTCACCTGTTGACAATTGGGACACTGGCTACAAATTCTGCAATTGACATCTTCATGCTATTCCACCAATATTGCTCTTTGACATCATGGTACATCTTTGTCGAACCAGGATGGATTGAATATCGGGATTGATGAACTTCCCTCATAATCTTCTCCTGCAACCCTGCCACATTAGGCACACATTATCGGCCTTGGCACCTTAGTGTTCCATCCCCTACAATCTCAAAAGCTGAAACTTTTCCCTGTTGAATGCCCTCTCTCAATCGTACGAAGGTGGGATCTTCGTATTGCCGTGCTTTTACCTCGGCCACCAAGGATGATTCTGATGTATTATGTACAACAATTCCTCTGTCCTCGGAGTCTAATAATCTGATTCTCATGTTGGCTAGCCGATGAAGTTCCTTAGTTAAACCCCATTTATCTGCTTCAATGTGCACTAAGCTTCCCATTGACTTACGACTGAGGGCATCTGTCACAACATTGGCTTTACCGGATGATACAATATTTCAACGTCGTAGTCTTTCAGCAATTCGAGCCAACGTCGTTGTCTCAAATTTAACTCTTTCTGACTGAAGATGTATTGCAAACTTTTGTGATCTGTGTAGATATCAACATGGATGCCGTATAAGTAGTGCCGCCATATCTTTAAGGCATATACTACTGCGGCCAATTCCAAGTCATGTGTTGGATAATTCTTTTCATGCTTCTTCAATTGTCTCGAAGCATAAGCAATCAGTTTCCCATGCTGCATCAATACACATCCCAAACCTATGCCGGAGGCATCACAATATGCCACATAACCTTCAGCTCCTTTAGGAAGAGTGAGAACTGGAGCGGATGTTAATCGATTCTTCAGCTCCTGAAAACTCCATTCACAAACATCAGACCATTGGAATTTGGTAGCTTTCTGGGTTAGCTTAGTTAATGGTGCCGATATAGAAGAAAACCCTTCTACAAACCGCCTATAATGTCCTGCTAGTCCCGAGAAGCTACGGACTTCTGATGGCGTTGTAGGTCTCGGCCAATCCTTGACTGCATCGATATTTTGAGTGTCGACACTAATACCCTCGTCAGATATTACATGGCCTAGGAATGCTACTGAGTTTATCCAAAACTCACATTTGGAGAGCTTTGCAAATAACTTGTGTTCCCGAAGGGTCTGCAATACAATCCGCAAGTGACCCATATGTTCTGCTTCTGAACGGAAATACACTAGAATATCATCAATGAATACAACCACGAACACATCAAGATAAGGCCTGAATACAATATTCATGAGATCCATAAAAGCTGCTGGGGCATTTGTCATCCCAAACGACATTACTAGGAACTCAAAATGCCCATATCTTTTTCGGAAGGCTGTTTTTGGGCTATCCTTCTCCTTGACTCTCAACTGAAAATACCCTGAACGTAGGTCAATCTTGGAAAAATATTTGGCACCCTGAAGTTGGTCAAACAGGTCGTCAATTCTTGGAAGTGGGTATTTATTCTTTATATTAACCTTATTTAGTTGTCGATAATCAATACACATCCTCAACGACCCGTCTTTCTTTCGTACGAACAAGACTGGCGCATCCCAAGGTAAGTGCTAGGCCTAATAAAGCCCTTATCCAGCAAGTCCTTCAACTGTACTTTCAACTCTCACAATTCTGCTGGGGCCATTCTGTATGGAGGGATAGAAATTGGGTGAGTATCAGGCAGCACATCGATGCCAAACTCAATCTCCCTTTCAGGAGGAAGACCTGGGAGTTCTTCTGGGAAAACATCCGAAAATTCATTGACTACCGGGATTGATTGTAGAACAGGCGACTTCACCTCCGCGTCCATAACGCGGATGAGATGGTAGATATAACCCTTGTAGATCATCTTTCTTGCCTTAAGGTAGGAAATAAACCTACCTTTCGGCGTAGCAACGTTCCCCTTCCATTCAAGGATGGGTTCACCAGGAAATTGAATTCTAACCATTTTCGTATAACAATCAACATTTGCATAGCATGATGCCAACCAATCCATTCCCATTATTACATCAAAATAAACCATTTCCAACTCAATTAAATCTGCCGAGGTTTGACGACTACAAATCGTCATAGTGCAACCTCTATATACTCTTCTAGCAATCACAGATTCCCCTATCGGAGTGGATACCATAAAGGGTTTACTTAGCGATTCAGGTTTGATGCCAAACGTATCAACTACAAGGGGTGTAACATATGATAATGTGGATCCAGGGTCAATCAATGTATATAAATCATAAGAAAGCACTAATAATAAAACCTGTAACGACATCCGGAGATAACTCAAGATCCTGTCGACCTGCTAGAGCATATATTCGATTTTAAATACCACTCGAACTCGGCACTACACCTCTACCTCCACCACGACCTGCTGGCTGCTGAAAACCCCGTGCTGGAGGTCGAATGGATGAGGATGTACCAGACACAGACCCAGTCGGCTGAGCCATACCACCATCTCTTCTACTAGGACAATCCCGCATCATATGGCCAGGCTGTCCGCAGAAATAACATACATCAGAACCTCGATGGCACGGTCCAAGGTGGCCCTTGCCGCACTGATTACAATGAGGTATTGAGGACCTCGTCTGACTAGTATCCCTGTGATGTTGCGAGCCTGATGCCCGAGAACTCTGACCTGGACCCGAATAGGTAGATCGATCATAATGAGGTCTCTAAAATTGTGGAGAAGCACTAGTTACAGATGGCGCCCAACTCCTCGAAGACTGAGGCCTGATACTACCTCGATCTCTTATGTTGGCCCCTATCCTGCTCCCTATCTGCTCTTTGTTGACGCTTACGATCCTCTAAGGTCTGGGCATAATCTTGAATACGAGAAATATTCATGCCCTCTATCAAGGATGCTGTCGTGCACTCATTTATCAAATGTGGTCCCAGTCCGTTCACAAACAGATGAACCCTATCACCCATCTCGGCCACCATGTGGGGAGCATACCTTGCCAAAGAATCAAACTGCATGCTATACTCCAGCACACTCATGTTACCTTGTCTAAGGTTCAAGAATTTATTAGCTCTGACTCGTCATACCTCAACTGGTAGGTAGTGACGAAGAAATGCCTCAGAAAATTCATTCGACACAGGTGGGGGAGCATTCGAGCCTCTGGATTTTTCCCAGCTGTCATACCAGAAAATTGCTAGATCCCGTAACCGATAAGAAGCCAATACTACTGCCTCCGTGTCACTAGCATGCATAACCCGTAGTGTGTGATGAATCTGATCAATAAAAGTCTGCGGGTCCTCCTTAGAATCAGACCCGGTAAACACTGGAGGATCAAGATTAATAAAATCTCAAACTCTCGTACTAACCGGTCCATCAGTAGCATCGGTGTTCTGCCTCTGAGTCTGAGAAGCTACCAAGCTAGTGGGCAACTGTACCGCAGTCCGCAAATCCTGGTCTGTAGTACCAGACAAAGGAACTGGAGATGTTGGGTGGCTTCTGATATCCTCTGGGGAAGGAGGAGTAGATGAGGTCCGAGAAGGCACCTCACTCTGAGGCTCACTTTGGCCTTCTCTAGCTTGGGGCACCTGACTGGTACCCTCACCCCCATTTGTATCAAGCCATCCATTACTTGTTTGCTTTCTAGTCAAAGTCATCGCTGAAGGAAAACAAGGCGAATATTAGAAATGAATACTTACAACTCAGCTCTACGCACGATCTAGATTTAGAAAGAAGGTAACATTCCTAAATGTCAGGCAGCCTCCTGATTATAAAATGTGGCATGCTACACACCCATAATCAGGATTCTACTAGACACGGCTCATAGACAATCCCTAGGACACAACCTGCTCTTATACCAAGTTTGTCACGACCCAAGCCGGAGGGCCGCGACCGGCACCGGACCCTACTCAACGGGCACCGGCGTACCCTTTATCTAACTTTCCTTATTATCTATAAGGCTTGACAGACACATACAATCCCGAACAATATCCATAATGAACTGAAATAGCATTCCGTGATATGAACATGCTTATATACATAATATGGCTGCAATACAAGACTATACAACAAATACATACGTTTGCCGACACGGCAATTCAACTGTACATAAGTCAACCCAACACTTGTCTATGCATAAACTGACACTTGTCTATGAACCTCTACAAGAACATACATAATGTAACTTACGTCGGAAGAGGGCCCCCACATGCCCATAATGCCTATAACAAAATGCATACCAAGTCTGTGGCAAGTCCGAAGGATGGATCTTACCAATATCCGCTGAACTGGATAGCCTACTGTGGTGGGAGAGCCTCGTCTATCTGTCTGCCCGGACCTGCAGCACGACGTGCAACGTCCACAAATAAAGAACGTCAGTACGAATAATGTACTAAGTATGTAAGACAGGAAACATAATATAAGAACAATAATAAGCATTAGGATAAGAAACATACAACCTATACCATCTGAATGCCTCTGAGGGCGACTAACCGTGGCATGCCTGCCGTGCATATGCATATACATATATATATATATACACACACACATATAAATCCTCTTTAAAATCATCATATACATACGCCTCTGTGGTCCTCATCATCATCATACCCAACTGATCAGTGGTTGCACAATAAGTGCCATCGCCCGGCCGACCATAACGTGGCTCGGTGTTTATATAGTCGCAAAATAGGTGCCATCGCCCGGCTGACTATAGCGCGGATCGGTGTAGTAAAATAGATAATGCATGCTGGAACTCATATAAATCATACTTTCATGGCGACGTAAGGTCGAAGAGATAACAATACATCAATCCTCCCATAAGAGGAGAAACAATAAAAAGCACTCCTAGCTTCTAAGGATAGAGTATCTTTCAGGGCTCGTAGGTTCATTGTATTTGTATAATTGGAGTCGTGTGGAAAAAAGAGCGGTATAGTCTTACATACCTGGTATATACTGCACCAATCCTCAAGCTACGCAATTGTTACAATTTCCTTAGTCTACAAGAGAAGAAACGATTCTATCATTTTTCTTTAACCGGTATAGTTGTTACTAATCACAATCTTAGTTCTATATGGTGTTTCTCCACACCCTCCTTCCTTTAGAACTTCACAAACATAGTGATAACACATGCAGCTCGACAATCAACCCAAAACAACCATAGCCCAATCAATTACCACTACTTAACTTGAACTCATGGCTTTCAATCTCCATCCAAAGAGTTCTTTACATGCATAAACAACATACCATGAATTGCCAAGAGAAAGATTTCATGAAAGGGAGTAATAACTTACCTTGCATGTGGGATATCTCAGCCCTTCTTCCTTGGGTCTTCAACTTCTAGGTCTCACTCCTAATTAGGGCTTGAAAGAGAGAGAATCAGTTGGGGCTTTTCCCTTAATTCCTCAATCTTCAGATTTCTCCCCCAATTAGAACTTGAAAGAGGGATAAATTGGTTAAGCTTTGTGTGGAATTTCGGAAAGGGGTCGCATGGGGGTTCTGCTGGTTTGGATTTCAGAAAAATGAAGAAAGAACTGATCTTGGCCCTTTTATAGGTCAGGGAATAAGTCACACGTGTCTGACGCCTACAAGTTTGTGATAGCATTCTCATCGCATAATTAACATGCGGTTCACATTCTGGACGCGAACCTTGGCCCAAAAATCTGTTACACTCTGCGACTCAGAAGGTCAGATTTGCGGTCCGCATTTTTAACAATACAACCGCATTCTAGCAGCATTCCTGACATTGGTTTCAGCTCAGAAGTCTGTTTCATTATGCAATGAAGGAGGTCATTTTTGCGGTCCGCATTCTCAGTATACAGTCGCATACTGATCGCATTTCTGACATAGATTTCTGCCCAGAAATCTGTTGCAGTTCGCGATGCATTACGTGCTATATGCGGTTCGCAGGTGGATTTTGCGGTAGCATATCCAACTTTGCGACGTCTTTCGCTCTTTTCTTAACTTTTTGAACTATTTTTTGGGTCCTTAGGCCCTTATATGTAAACTATCTTACGGTGTAATCTAACGTACGAAATTACGGGTTATAACAATCACGTCCCAGGTAGCTGGTGGGCATTTCATCAATCGGCTTAATAACGTCCTGGTTGCCTTTGAACCTTCTCTATTCAACCCATTATGGATGGTTGCTACGGCCATTCCTTTGGAGACATTTGGAAAGATCATCCTTCCTTGTTAATCGGGCTAAGAAGTCCCTCAGTCCTTCCCCTAGGGATTGCTTGATGGAGAACATATCATTTACCCTTGTTTCGGCTTTCTTGGCCCCGACATATGCCGTTACGAACTTGTCCGCCATCTCTTCTAATATTTTTATGGAATAGGTCGACAATTGCAAATGCCACGTCAATACCTTTCTTGTGAGGGTTTCACCGAACTTCTTTAACAATATGGAGGATACATGTTCTTTGGTGAGGTCGTTGCATTTCACTGCGGCGACGTAATGGGTCACATGGTCATCGCGATCAGTTGTTCTGTCATAGATTCTGGGGTACGAGGGCATTTTAAAAGTTTTTGGTATGGCATGAGGAGCTGCTGCCTCCCTGTACGGCTGTTCCACAAACCTGCCAGCATCTCTTTTTGGTAAACAATTTGGGGGCACCTGGTATCTTGTCTACCCGTTCTTGATGCTCCTTCATCTGCTCCTTGAGCACCCTATTCTCGTTCTCCATTTCTTCAATCCTTTTTAACTCAGCGATGAGGACGCCAACACCTGCACTGTTAGTAATTGTATGGATATTACCTGAAGTAGGAGGGTTCGGTTGGTCGTCCCGCCTATTCTTATACTGATATGCTGGGATCCTTGATGTTTTTCCACGGTCGTACATGAGACCTGCTTGTCCATCAAGCTGACCAAAGTGTCAGTTAGCCAAGCCTCTAGGATTTTTTTCATAGCGAGTGGTGCTCCTTCTTCCGCGTACGTGGAAGCCTCCTTTACGTTTGGTTTGCTTGTGCTACAGAAGGTTATCAGCGACTTCCCCAAATATGGGGATGTCGTAGGGGTTACTTCTTCATCTTAAGTTTCGTACCCTTCATCGATGGCACTTATTAGGTTGAGTGGAACGTTGTCCGCTGCTCTTGTTCCCTTTCCTTGGTTACCTACCATGGAATCCTTGTATGCAAACAGAAAAAAGGGGTAGCTTTACAGTACGTAAGGTTGACAAGTTATTGGATATTACAGATCTAAGTGAAAACTGATGGTTTGGCTATAAAATCCCCACATACGGTGCCAAACTGTATGACCCGAAACTTAGATCTAGGTTTTTATAAAATTAGATTTATTGGAAAAGGGTTAATCATAGCCAAAATCAAATATTCAGTAGCAGATCTAACACTTTTAGGGTGAATATTTAATGTGTAATATCAGATATGATTATCTTGAAGCAATGATAGAGCAATAAAAGCTTGTAAATGTGAAATATAGCAATAACTGATATTAAATGGCTTTTGAGTAATAAATGAAACACAGTTTACCCAAAAAGGACGAGATCTTCAAATATGTTCTCTGACAGTGATGGACGGTGATAAGTAGTTGAATATTCTGATTCCTCTTGGATCGGGAGAGAAGAGTAAAAGAAAAGAGATATAAAGTTAGGCTTTGTTTCTATTTAATAAACTAAGAATCTTTACATAGAATGTTGATGATATTCTTTACAAAAAGGTATGATCCCCTTTAGAACTACATCTCTTGTATTTATAAGGGTACATGTGCCACAAAATCCTAGATAGTACAATAGAAAGGAAAGTTCATTAGAATATTCCCTAGGAAATCTAAATCCTGAAACTGGCCATCACTTCGTACCGAAGTTGGATGGTCCATCTCGTCCTTGTCTTCTGTTGTTCCATCTCGACCTCGACTATGAGTTATCTTCCTTGCCTGACCTTGACCTTTTGGGGTTAGGTTGACACATTGTTCATACCCAATTTTGCCCTCATATTTTATAAATATCATATATATTTTCAAAATATCATTTTTTGCATCATCACCAATTTACAAGAGTCATATAAGCATTTTTTATAATTTTTCATAATTTTTAAGGCTTTAAAATTGATTTTCTTGCATTTAGATTGTTCAAATATTTATTAGTAACCCTTTCAAATTATTTTATGATGGCTTAATCATCCAAATTTATTATGTACACTTACATATATGTTTTATAATAATTGTTTTTACTTCATTTCATATAATTAGATTTTGTATTTTCAGATATTTATATAATTTTGATATAATAGCCTATATTCTATGCATAACTACATTATTTACATTGTTGCATTTGTATATTTTTATAATGTTAAGCTATTATTTTTCAGCATTTTACTGCATAAATAATATTGTTATTATTTATTAATCATTTTTTATAAATTATATTAAATAATTTTCGCATATTTAATTTCATAGTCCAATCATAAGCCAATTTTCAGACCAAAAAGCTGGCTCAAACCTTAGCCCAATCTGCTCTGGACCAAATCAAATGATCCCTATAATTATAACCCGATTGGAACTCATTCTACGACCTGCCCTGCTTCTCCTCTAATCTTGGCCGTTGATCTCAAATGATCAACGGCCCACAACCGCTCCCTCGTTTTAATTACCCTCACCCCAAACCCTAATGCCCATTCTTCTTAAACAGCCGCCCCTAAATCCTCTCATCCTTTCCTCTTCTCTGAGAAACCCTAGCAGCCTCCCCACCCAAATCTTAAGACTATACCTATAACGATAAGAAGGTCTTCCATATTTTCCTTCCATTTGCAATGCCCACAATGTTTCTTTCCCGTTTCTTTGGTATTATTCGTTTGTCACTGAGTTATTTAAGGAAGTCGATATTTGTGAGGTCCGTTTGGCTTCGATTCTGGATAATCACCCTTTTATTGACTTGATACACTCAATAACTAGACTACATGGGTCCAATTCATCAAGATCTCCGACTAATTTTGACTACTTGTCAAATTAGGATTTGCCCGATTTTCTCCTAAATTAATTCGGAATTGATTTTGCATGCTTCTTTTTTCTTATTTGTGTTTGCTTAACTATGTTTCCTTGTTTGTTCATTTGTTACTACTATATAAACCCCCTTCCTTCGCTCCCCCTCGAAGTCTTAACGACTACTGCAACGATTACCATTTATAACTACTGTTATTGCCCTCTCACTCTCACTCATTCTATTGTTCTTTATTCTGAGACCTTTGCCAGCTGAAAGCCATGGCCATCAGAATTTGATTGCTGCTCTTTCCTAATGCGAACACTGATCGGGGTTCACTTGAAACCCTTGAGAACTCCGACGCACTGGGATTATGGGGTTCTGCTGCTCTTTGCTATTGGAGATTGGAGTATTACTGGGACTTTTTCTTCTTATTTGTTTACTTGTTCATCTACAACTGGTAAGTGTCTTTGGCCCTAAAAATTTCATTTTCTTTCGTTTATGTTCATGGTCTGTACATCTATTCCACCTAAACTTTTGTGAAGCAATATGCTACTACATAACCCTATTATTTCATGGCTCAGAATTTTTTTGGCCTCTGAATTTTCCTAACTTTTGCCTCCGATGTATGCATATTGTATGTGTTCAGCATGAATGATTCTCACCACCTCGAGTATGTCTAGCCTAGTGTGTTTTTATATGTCTGAATGTTTATACCCGCTGCTCGTCCTGAGATGATCTCCCTACCTTATTCTGCATTCTTGTGAAAGACTAATTCATGTGTTCTAGTTCCTATTAGGATCATTCCTGTGTAACTTAATACTCTACAAATGTCAGTTCTCAACTATGTTAGCCAAAATGTGTTACCCTACTATTTGTGAACTTTAATGCGTGTCCATGCCTAGTTTAATCCTATGTTGTTTAGTCCTACTCATGGATGACAAGGTAAACAATGCAATATCAAGGCTTTTCTCCTATGTGTAGTATGATATTCCTGTTCTTGAGGTATCCCTGCCTACTATGAGTTCTGGTGTTGTTTAAGCTTTTGTGTTATGACTGTTATTTAGCATGTTCTAGTCTCTTCATGTGCAATTAATTTTTGTTTGTAGACCATGTTCACCAACTTGTTTGGTTATGCCATTTTCATTAGGTTCTCATGCTAGACATCTTCATGCGAGGATTGTACACTATTGGTTTTCTGTTTATGATTCTACTAAACTCTCATGTTTGAAGTTCTTTATGCTAATTCTGGACTATGGTTTCTTTTGAAACTTTACAAGAAGTAGTTTATTATCATATGATGGTCAATCCTGTCATCTTAGCTTCTAAAAATGCAAGTATAAACTTGGCTTATGTATGCCCTGTGAACTTGTCAATATGCTTTAGTGAGAACTACTATTAGTTATAGCCTTGAGAATTCAGTGTGTAGACTTCAAAAGCTGTTTAATTTATCCCGTGTATAGTTTGTTACTCGTGTGGTTAAGTCTTGCATTGCTGGGTAAGTTAGTCCCCCCTTCAGGCCTGGTATGGGTCCGTGTTCTATGTTTGGGTCAAGCAACTAATACACTCTAATGTTTTGGGGTGTACCTATATTTAGGTATGCTATTTGTGTGAAGAATGAGCTTATTGAAGGCCTCGATGCTGCTGGGTTATTCTCCCTTGGGCCTGCTTGGTTTATTAGGCATGTACTCATTTTAGTTTGTAATATTTAAGCATGTATTCCTTTATTTTAGGCCTGTAATGATTTGTAAACAAACAATTCAGGAGCTAGTGAAATTGGGGGAAACAAATGTATATTCTTGCATAAAAGGGTAGAAAACATGCCAATAGGGTCTAAGTGCTTTATTTGCTATCTTGTTTGACATGCTCTATTTCTGTAAACTAATAGAAAGTGTGCCTATAAGAAACTAAGTGCTTCAGTTTTTCACATGCTTCACTTTTATACGCTATTAGATAGCATTCCTATAGGATTCAAACATCATTTGTTATTTGCTCAATTTGCTCTATTGCTACGTGTTAGATATCATGCCTATAAGATCACGTTAAGTAATTGAGACTGGCTTCCAATTGATACTCATCTAGATACCATGTCTATAGGGTTTCAACTGATAAATCAATAAGTCGCTCCTATTGCTTTTAGCACACTACTCATCTATATGTCATGACCCTAGGACCTTAATCAACTAATCAATTACTTTTATTGCTTCGTTGTATCGCCACACATAGATGACATGCAGGTAAAGGTAAAGTATTATAAAAATCAATTTCAATTGTCAACTGTTAGAAATCCTGCCTATATGATATTGTTACTCGTCTTAGACAGCATGTCTATAAACCAAGTTCGTTAATCTCGAGCCTTCGAACAGTCTTATTGCCTCACTGCACGAACAATGTAGATGTCATGCCTGTAGGTTTGTAATGCCTTTAATCTACAAATCCGTTAGCCTAAAGGCGCAATGCTGCCTATACAATGCTGGAAATCAGAGTCACCTAGAAACCATGGACTTAACGACAAAAATGCTTCTTACACCTGAAACTGTCTATTGCCTAATCTGCCGCGTGCATTCACTGTTTATGTGTGGGGGTTAAAATGATCCTTTTATTGCATTTATGTGAAGTCCTATATGTTTTGGATATGCGCTAGTTTTATCATTTTTGAGCATCCTAAGTAGAGTCTAGAACCACCTAATAGTAGGTCCAAAGCCTCCTGGACCATAGGCAAAGGATGGGTAGTGCACGTGCAGTACACGACCTAGAATTGAATTGGAGCGCTTTTAAGTATAACAACTTTAACATAGTAAATGGATAGCAGGAGATGATAATCTGTGCCAAATTAATAATACGAGCTACCCCTACCTTAAGGGAGTTGTGAAGTATTATTTATGTTGCACGGAGTGATCCTTTGGGCTAAAAAACTTTGGACCCCCCTTTCCTTTTATATGTTTATTGTTCTCACTTAGTCATCAAATATAGACTAATCAAGTTGTACCTTGTAGCCTCCAAAGACTTGTATAGTATGGTTTTTTCCCGATTTCCTTTACAGTTGTTAACAATAGAACTTTTAAAATCCTTGTCTTCTTTCACTTATATGATCACTTCGGACAATTCTAATCTGATAGTAACACATAGTTTAAACTTTGGCTGGGACCCACAGTTGTGGAGCACGAAGAGTGCCTAATACCTTCTCTTTTAGGTAATTTGAGCCCTTACCTGATCTTTGATGACTTTGACTAGTTAAAGCAGAGTTATTTGCAAATAGGTGCCCTAACGCACCTTAAATTGTTATGTGGTGGCTCTCCTCTTTTAATACCTTTAAAAGAGTTGTCACATGTCGAGATCCGCTTTCGCTAGAGAAAGGGTGCAACAGCATGGCGACTCTGCTGGGGATTTACACTTAGGCTAGTACCATAATGAAGTTGACTTATGTGGAATATTTGATGACATGTACATCCTTTCCCTTATTTGTTTAAATTGCTATGACATGCATATCTCCTCCCCTTATTTCCCTTTATTTTCTATGACATGCACATCATTCGCTCCGTGGCTTTCATATTGTTTAAGATTGCTATCGTGTCTCTCCCATCCCTATATCCCTATTTGCTTTATTTAATTACGTTCTCGCATGTTTTCATGAGTTAAACTGACTTCTCTCTTTTGTCTTTCACTTTTTCTTTCTTTCTCATGTTTATATTATTTACTGTTTTTACGCACTTTCATCATGTAAATATTTGGCAACGTGTACTATTTTTGCACAAAGCATGCTCCCACATCATACTCCACCCATGCTTATTATCAATATAGCGGTGCTTGATGAGCGTCCACATTTTCCTGAAAAATATCCTTTTAAACCGGAAAGGCTTATATGCATTGGACTAGTCGATCAGCGGTTCAGTCGATGGTCGCGTGCCTTTCCCTCTCGAGTTGTCTACTTGAGAGTATCAGTCTAGACCTTTCTAGAAACCACACTCTGATTTGAAATGAACATGCATCATGCTATACCTAGTACGGATTGAGACTTCATTGATGCATCAACCCGCTTAGATGAACCTTGTCCAAAGTCCAACGGGATTTCAATAATCCCAAAGGGCACCATCATATTACGTGCATTACTTGCAGAAAACGGGTCAACATGCTTATCATTATTGCGTAAATAGTCAAATCTGGAGGGGGTAAGGGATAACTTTTATTTGTTTGCAGAAAATGAAGCATGAAATTCTCAGGTTCAATATGGTTCAGCATATCCCGACTCTGCTTATCGACTGGTGGACTGACCTTGCACCCCGCGACAGAAATCATGTGAGAAGGGTATTGGATAACCCACCATCTTTGCTGAACATACAACCAAACAGGGCTCTGATCGAGGCTGCTACCATGTTCTTGGATGAGTATAGAGCCGTTTTCCGATTGGGCAATATAGAAATGACTATAGGGGGTTTCACCAAGTTACCATGCGATAGTCCAGGACTATTGGTGCCAGAAAATAGCACTCCATGCAGTTTTCTGAAAATGATGGGTTTTAAGATGAATGATGAACTGGTATGTCTAAAGAAATCATACATCTCCTTTGAATTTCTCTATGAGCATTATGGGCACAGCAAATCATATCGCCTTCATCTTGAGGAGCTAGCCAGTACCTCTTTAGGATGGGGGCACCGCCAGGTTTATGTCTTCATAATCTGTTTCTTGGGTTTGTTGATTTTTCCAATGCAAGGGAGAAGAATTCATACTCGCTTAGCCATGGTCGCTAGGACCTTAATGGAGGGTATCAAGGGGCAAATGTACACTATCATCCCGATGATCTTACCTAAGATGTATCCTGCTCTGGATCAGTGCAAGCATGGGTCCGGACACTTTGAGGGTTATAATCTCTTGCAACAGGTTTGGCTGCTAGAACACTTTTCAGAGGGGTGATTATCGCCACGTGCTTCTGCAAAGGCCACTAAATGAATACATAGGCAGTCATCATCCAAAGAAGACGACATTCATTATAGACAGGTATGCAAAGCCTAGAAATGCTGTAGGATGGATCCGTTTCTTCAGCAATCTGACAGACGGGCAAGTGCATTGGATGCTTGAACGGTTTCCTAGTAGTGATTTCATCATCAGATCCAAAGGAAATACTCACTTACTACTGATCAGACTGCGAGGCATCTACCCTTACGCTCCTATAAGCGTAATGACGCAAGCTGGGAGGAAATAAGTCATACCTCGGGTTTCCATCATGGTTCAGTATAAAGCAGAATTTAAAGGAGATGTCATCCCATTCAATTTTGAACCCCAACACATATGGAATCAAAAGATCATCGTGGGGGGGTGAGACTATTGAGCTAGAAATGTATCACGCCGGCAACATGTACTACTATCTCTCATGGTTGGAGGATGACATAACCGGGGACGTCAAACCGGGATCAATCTAAAAGATAGGATCATAGATGAGGTGGCTGAGACACAGGTAAAGTACAAGAGGCTAAGAAAAAGGGTGTTCGAATCAGAAGCTAAACATCTGGAGCATCATAAGGTGGATATGGAAGCGATAAGAGAATGGAAGGAAATTGCAAATAAGAAGACAGAAAGGTTGGAACATCTAGAACAAGGACTGATGGAGCTAGAGGGGAAGATGAGAAAGAGGCTTTGGGATTGTCAAGGTATGGATCCAGATGAAGGAGGGAAGTTGGCAATGGCGTGCTTGATACTCAACATGCGCGATTTGGGTAATGTGATTGATGGAGTCAAGAGAGCCAAGCATGGAGAAGGTCCTACAGGGACCAAGTAGACTAGGAGATAATGTTCTTTACTACTTTCTAGATAGATTAGATTTCAATGTAATAAGGCCTATTGCCATTAGTGACTTTATAATTATTGTCGATTTAGTGAAAGATTGATTTGGATTATTTTCACATCAATGGAATGAGGCAAACGTTGGCATGAATTTTCTCCAAGTCTATGTGTCGCTTAGTCCTACCTCATGCACAATGAGGTCCCCAAATTAGGACGCAAACTATTGCATGACCTTATGTGATACACGCTTAAATAATGCAAACACTCTTTTACTTCGTCTTACTGACTTGGTTACCTTCTGCTTTTTCTTTCTTTTGATTACTCCCATTCCTAAAGGTTTGTTCATGCATTCTGGCATCATCAGCATGCCACACCAGATTCAGAGGTCCTCCACCTTTTCCTCCACCTAGCGACCCAAAAAGTAAAGGCAAAGGCAAAGGGAAGATGGATGATCTAAATGGTAATCGAAAAGACACTGCTACCATGGCAGAGAATGTTGAAACCTCGGAAGGAAGAAGTACGCTAGGACAGAAGGAGTTGGTCCTACGTTTGGAACATAAAATCTTGGAGTTGCAGGGTGAGCTTGAGCAGGTCCAAAATCTCGCAAACCTCTCCCTTACTCTTAATGTTCCTAACATCAACCAACAAAACAAAACCATTCAGAACCAAACACTATCGCAAAACACCCAAAACCAAAATCCACTACCCATAGCTCCGCAAAATCCTTCCGCATCGCACCAGTATCACAATCCTGCACCGCCTAAAAACCTTAACCCACCACCAGTGCAAACCCCTCAACAACACCACCATCACCCGCCCCAGTATCCACAGACCACAGCTTATCACACTCCTCAAAACGCATCACAGCTCACCCTTAATCCCCCTCAAACTTCAATCAATGATCACCCATATACCCAAGATCCAGGAACTCATCAAGGCAAATATACGTGGAAACTTTACCCCAAACCCCACAAAAAGCCCTATACATACCTGAGCCAACAGAGAAGGACCTGCTCATTCGAAACATGGCTGAAGAACTTAGAAACTGATAGGGAGAGTCCAGAGTGTTGAAGGCGGGAAAGGTGTTGAAGGTTTAAATTATGAAAACTTGTGTATCCAGCCGGATGTAGAACTGCTGGAGGGCTACAAACCTCCCAAGTTTAAGATCTTTGATAGCACTGGTCATCCGAAGTTACATTGGAGAACCTACTGCAACAAGCTTGTGGGAGTGGGTAAGAATGAACAAAATCCACATGAAACTGTTCGTGCGAAGTCTTACATGAGACGCATTATCTTGGTACATCCGCTAGAATCCGAAGAAGTGGGAAATCTGGTGAGCATGGCATCAAATTTGTTGGACAGATTCAGGTTCAATACAGAGAGGGCGCTAGACATTTTCTATTTCCAGAACCTCATGAAAAAGCCAACAGAAACCTTTTGCGAGTATGCTACTCGTTGGAGATCAGAGGCTGCCACTTGGGAAGAACAAATGAACAAGTTCTTTGTTAGAGCTCAGGATCCGCAGTATTATGAAAGGTTAATCGTTATTGAGAATCACAAGTTCTCTGACATCATCAAGTTAGGAGAAAGGATAAAAGAAGGAATCAAGAGCTGGATGGTGACTAATTTCGAGGCACTGCAAGCCACAAACAAAGCCTTGCAATTAGGAGGTATCTCGAAGAAGAAAGAAGTGGGTGTCGTGATGGCAACCCAAGGCCCTAAGTCTCGCCTTACATACCAAACACCTCCATCCACATATCAACCCTCACCTCCAAAATACCAATAGCCTTCCACCACCTACCATATGTATAATATCGAACCTGCATATTACCATTCACCTCTACCCGCCCGCCAAAACTACCTAAAGCCACGACTAAATTTTGATAGCAGAGCTCCCAGAATACACCCCAAACGCTAAACCCATAGCCCAACTATATGAGAGACTAAAGGCTGCTAGTTTTGTAACCCCTATTCTCGCTGTTGCTGTTGAGAACCCGTCCCAGTGGGTTAACCCCAACAAAACTTGTGCCTATCATTCAGGCATGAAGGGCCATGCCATTGAGGAATGCCGCATGTTGAAAGACAAGATTCAGACACTGATCGACACCAAAGATATACAAGCAAAGGAATCCGAACCAAATGTCCGTAATAACCCTCTCCCAAATCATAGGGGAGAGGGAGTGAATTTTGATGAAATGGATGAAGAACGGGATCAGGACGGATCTGTTGGACTTATTCGAGCGAGAGAAGCTCCTATAACTTTTCCTGTTACCCTCTCGCTGATTATGGTGTAAACCCAGACACCGTTTGAGGTCGAGGTAGTTATGCCTTTCACTGTGATGGTAGCTCCAACATGGTCTTATAAGTCTGAGGCCGTTTCATAGTATTATATGGTGCAGGCAAGAAGAAAAGGAAAAGCCAAGATGGAAGAGACAGGTGTTGCACAAGGTATGACCAGAATTGGCAGAGTTTACACACTTGTGAATCTTGGAGGAACAAGTAAAGAAACTACATCTAAGCCACCTGTATTTGAGACAGGCACTGACGATCTTTTTAGGAAGGTACAGGTGATGGAGTACTTTGTTGTTGATCACCTGAACAAAACTCCCGCGCAGATATCTATCTTGTCGCTGTTGCAAAATTCAGATGCGCATAAAAATGCGTTGATGAAAGTATTAAGTGAAGCTTATGTGCCCACCAGTATCACTAGTGGGGAGATGGCTAACATGGTAGGAAAGGTACTGGAGAGTCACGAAATTACTTTCCACAAAGATGAGCTATCGGCGGAAGGGTTGAGTCACAATAAAGCGTTGCATGTCACTGTGCAATTTGAAGATAAGTTCACTACTAGGGTCCTGGTAGATGGAGGTTCGAGCCTGAACATATGCCCGCTGACTACTTTGAAAAGACTGGGAAAAGGCCTGCATGAGAGACGGATGAGAGGCATGAATTTGAAAGCGTTCGATTTTAGGGAGCCACTATTGGGGAAATCAACCTACATCTACAAATGGGCCCAACCTAATTTGATGTCGAATTCCAAGTGCTAAACATATCGACCACCTACAACTTGTTATTAGGATGACCATGGATACACGCAACTGGGGCAGTCACTTCTACTCTGCACCAGGTTGTGAAGCTTGAGTGGAATCATCAAGAGGTAATTATTCACGGAGATGGAAGCAACCCTATCTACACCAACCAGACTGTGCCAGTTATTGAGAATAGAAGGAAATTGGGAGGAGAACGATATCACCGCATTGAGCGGGTAAACGCCATTTAGAAGGATCAATGGTGGAGCAATAAGATAGAAAACATATTGATGTGGTTAGGATATGAACCAGGCAAGGGTCTTGGTCGAAAGCTTCAGGGGATCATAGAATCCGTACTCGGATATGAATATACTGTGCAAGAATACCAAGACTGGACACCGCCGTGGTGCACCGATTGCTATCCGCTGGAACAACCCATACCACCATTGCACCATTCTGCCTGATTGATGTGATTTAAGGATCCGAGGAACACGAGATTTTGGCCAGTATGAGGAAACTGTTTATGGATGAGGAAGATATGGACTGCAGTGGGATTTTAGAGGAGGAGAGGAAGATCTTACCATTCAGATAGTGGGAGAAGGAGTTGTTCTCAATAATTGGACTGATGCACCATTCCAGGCTCGCCGAGTACCTGGGTAGCCTTTGTAGAATTAGCATGACTTATTTTCAAATTGTTTTTGGGCATTTAAGACATTTTCTGTGTTTTGTTTTGAAATAATTACTCGAGCCATCGAGTCGTACTTGTTGACAAATATGTCTTAAAGCATTATTGCTTTTTATTTATTTATTATTATCTTTCTACACTCTTTTTCAATGTAATTATTACTTATCATGATGAACCTATGACTGTGACATGTAATGAGACAACGCAACATAAAGAAAGTGATTCAGAAGATTTGGAAGATGATATAATACCTGAGGAAATTGTCAGAGAAGTAGAGAATTTTGAGAATAAACCAAAGTCCAGTTTGGAAGAACTGAGGGAGTTAACTTAGGAGATTCCGAAACGGTCAAGGAAACTCACATAAGCATTCATCTATCACCGTTAGAGAAGGAAGAGTACATTTGGTTTTTAACAGAATATGATGATATTTTTCGCATGGTCATACGACGACATGACTGGGTTAAGCACATCCATAGTAGCTCACAAGCTACCTACCAACCCTATGTGTCCGTCGGTAAAGCAGAAGCTCAAAAATTTCAAGCCAGATATGAGTATGAAGATAAAGGAGGAGGTTACCAAGCAAATCAAAGCAAAGGTCCTTCGAGTGGTCGAGTACCCAACCTGGTTAGCCAACATTGTGCCGGTTCCAAAGAAGGATGGGAAAGTTAGGGTGTGTGTTGACTATCGAGATCTGAACAGAGCAAGTCATAAGGATGATTTCCCATTGCCGAACATACAGATACTGATCGAAAACTGCCAAGCATGAACTCTAATCCTTTATAGATTGTGTCGCAGGATACCACCAGATTTGGATGGACGAAGAGGACGCTGAGAAGATAGCCTTTATCATGCCATGGGGGATATATTGTTACAAAATAATGCCATTCGGTTTGAAGAATGCTGGGGCCACCTACATGAGAGGCATGATGGCTCTTTTTCACGACATTATACATAAAGAAATAGAGGTGTACATGGATGATGTTATCATCAAATCTATGAGAAGTTCAGATCATATAGCAACCAAAGAATAAGAAGGATGTGATAAGGTTTCTAGGACGCCTCAATTATATCCGCCGTTTTATAGCACTATCAATGGTGATATGTGAGTCAATCTTCAAGAAGACGAGGAAAGATGCTGCGACGAACTGGACCGAAGATGTCAGAAGGCTTTCGACTAAATTAAGGAGTACTTGTCTGAACCGCCCGTGTTGGTCCCGCCAGAGCCAGGAAGACCTCTACTGCTATATCTATCCGTGTTGGATGGAGCCTTTGGTTGCGTTCTGGGGCAACATGATGAAACCAGGAGGAAAAAGCAGGCGATATATTATCTGAGTAAGAAGTTCACACCTTGTGAGGCCCGGTACTCTTTGCTAGAGCGTACGTGTTGTGCTTTGACACGGAAAACCCAGAAGTTGGGACATTATTTCGGTGAATACACCACATATCTCATATCAAGGATGGATCAACACAAATACACCTTTCAGAAACCTATGCCTACAGGTAAGTTAGCAAAGTGGCAGATATTGCTAAGTGAGTTCGACATTATCTATGTGACTCAGAAGGTAGTAAGGGGGCAAGCATTGGTCGATCACTTAGTAGAGAATCCCGTAGACAGAGAATACGAACCATTGAAGACGTATTTTCCCCACGAGGAAGTGTCGTTTGTAGGTGAAGATATTTCCGAAACCTATGATGGTTGGAGGATGTTTTTCAAAGGAGCAGCAAACTTCAAGGGAGTGGGCATCGGAGATATTTTAGTATAAAAAACTGGTCAACATTATCCGGTATCCGTAAGGCTCAGGTTCCCGCACCAACAATATGGCAGAATATGAGGCACGCATCTTGGGACTCAGATCGGCCATCGACATGAATGTTTAGGAGATGCTGGTAATTGGAGATTCTAATCTATTGGTACACCAAGTACTAGGAGAATGGGCCACCAAAAACACTAAAATATTTCCATACTTTCATTATGTACAAGAGTTGATCAAGAGGTTCACAAAGAAAGAATTCAAACATGTTCCAAGGATTCAAACTGAGTTTGCAGATGCATTGGCTACCTTGTCTTCCATGATACAACATCCAAACAAGAATTTCATCGATCCTATCACGATAGAGATTTGTAAACGGCCATCTTATCGCGCTCATGTTGAAGAAGAGTTTGACAGAAATCCATGGCTTCACAATATCAAGGAGTACTTGGAGACAGGACAATTCCCAAAAAATGCCACACACACTCAGAAGCGCACGCTTCGAAGACTGGCCAACCATTTCTTTCGAAGTGGAGGAATTCTCGATAGAAGAACTCCTAATTTGGAATTGCTGTGATGTGTCGATGCCAAGGAGGCATCTATATTGCTTAAAGAAATACACGCCGGAACCTGCAAAACTCACATGAACGGGTTCGTTCTGGCGGAGAAGATATTAAGGGTAGGATATTTCTGGATGACTATGGAGACAGACTACATTAAGTATGTACAGAAGTGCCACCAATGCTAGGTACATGTTGTTATGATACGAGTACCACCCAACGAACTCAATCCAACAAGTTCACCCTGGCCCTTCTCTACCTGGGGCATGGATGTCATCGGACCTATTGAGCCTGCTGCTTCAAACGGCAGGTTCATTTTGGTGGCAAAAAAATTACTTCACAAAATGAGTTGAAGCAGCTTCCTATAAGGCTGTGACTAAGAAGGTCGTAGCGAATTTCGTCCAAGATTGTATTGTTTGTCGATTTGGAGTGCCTGAGTCAATCAGTACCGACAATGCTGCCAATCTCAAGAGTGATATGATGAAAGCCATGTGTGAAGCATTCAAGATCAAGCACCGGAATTCTACAGCATACAGGTCGTAGATGAATGGAGCCATAGAAGCCGCCAACAAGAACATCAAGAAGATATTGAGGAAGATGGTGGACAACTACAAGCAATGGCATGAGAAGCTACCATTTTCTTTGCTCGGGTACCGCACCACAGTTCATACTTCAACTGGGGCAACCCCCTATCTACTGGTCTATGGTACTGAAGATGTTACACCTGCCGCGGTGGAGATTCCTTCCCCAAGACTCATACAAGAGGCCGAGCTCAGCGATGCGAATTGGGTACGAAGCTGGTATGAGCAACTGGATCTCATTGACAGTAAGAGGATGAACACAGTGTTTCACAGTCAACTCTACCAAAATAGAATAGCAAGGGCTTTTAACAAAAAGGTTATATCGAGGCAATTCACACCGGGGCAATTGATGTTGAAATGCATCTTCCTGCATCAGGACGAAGCAAAAGGGAAACTCTCACCTAATTGGCAAGGCCCGTACATGGTTCACCCAATACTAACAGGTGGAGCTCTTATACTCATAAAGATGGATGGATAAATGTGGCAAAAACCTATCAATTCAGACGCAGTCAAGATATATTACGTTTAAGATTATATTTGCACTTTCTATTTGATGTAACCTGAACTACGCTTGACTTGATTCCCGTTTAAGAGGGGATAGGTAGGCAGTTCTGTGTGTTCGGTCACATCATAATAAAATCTTCATTCCCCTCTATGGTCAGGAACATTGGAAAGATTTCGAGTTTTGTCAATCTCGTTATGTCAAGGATCATCAAGAAGCGCATTGCCGAAAGTATGTATTTAAAACTAGGGTAGAATTTTGAGGAGGGTCCTAAAAAATTCAAATCGAGAAGGTTGCGATGCCTCGAAACGTGTCATAGTCTCTGATTCGGCAAAATTATTTATTTCATGCATCATCACATATTTTGAATAGCTACATTTGTTATAAATGATCCATCACAAATGCATATTTTCAAAAATCATTTTTCTGTAGTAGCCAGATGTTACCCAGGGGACTCGAACAAGGCAACAAGACAAGGAGCAAAGGCGAAGTGAAGAATCAAAGGCGCGAACCAATCTTCCCCAAAAAAACTCACGATTTTGCATTGGATGCAGGCATAACGAACATGAGAAGCATGCCCGTAAATTCATAATATGAATGCTATCTTCACTGACAGAAGTCACCAAGTGCAAATACGTCAAGCTAAGAATCACTTTCTTTCTTTTATTTAATCTTTTCCTTTCTCTGCATCGGGCTAAGCATTACCCTCATTCATTGCATGAGGCTAAGCACTGCATCCATTAATGCATAAGGCTAAGCACTGCCTTCCTTTGCATGAGACTAAGTACTGTCTCCATTACATTGCATGACGCTAAGCATTGCCTCCATCATTGCACAAGGCTAAACGCTGCCTTCCATTTCATGAGACTAAGCACTATCTCCATTACATTGCATGAGGCTAAGCATTACCTCCATTATTGCGTAAGGCTAAACGCTGCTTTCCCTTGCACGAGACTAAGCACCATCTCCATTACATTGCATGAGGCTAAGCATTGCCTCCATCATTGTATAAGGCTAAGCACTGCCTTCCTTTGCATGAGACTAAACACTATCCTTACACTATACAAGGCTAAGCATTGCCTCCATTATTGCATAAGGCTAAATGCTGCCTTCCTCTACATAGCGCTAAACACTGCCCTCATCACATACAAGGCTAAGCACTGCCTTGTCTCGTTCTTGCATACAACTAAGCATCAGTTGTTCCCTGTATCAGATGATTGATATCTCTGCATCTTTGCATTTCATGGGCTGAAACATCGCCGCATTGTCCAAAGGCGTCATAATCTGAAGGCATCATCCTCGTACCCCGAAGGCACCATGCCATGGCCTGAAGATCTCTCAAAATTGCACATCATTATTCAAAGGAGTCATAGTCCAATGGCACCATCCTCATGGCCTAAGGACACCATTTCATGGCCTGTGAAACCCTTATCATACGCTTCATGGCCCAGGACGTCATGGTCTAAGGACATCATCCTCATCGTCCAAAGACAACTCTCATGGTTCGAAGGGAATTTGCATCATGTTTAAATTTTTACAATAACCCCATATATACTCGCGTGCATCATGTTTTAAGTTTTGCAGGTAACTCGGAGGTAACCATCCTACAAACAGGAGCAATTCTTGCTCCGTTTTCCATTCACAACGTTCACATCCTTTGATCATCTCAAACGTAGCCGACAATCAGCAATTGTTTACTCTTTATCTCGTAACCATTCAAACATTTACCTCGAATATTCGTAACATTCAAATTCGCATTCATAGCTTCACCCAAAATTATTCGTTACTCACGACACCATCCTATGTAAAAGACCTTTCGTCAAAACATATAACCATGCTTACAATAACTCCATCGGTTTCGTTCGCCGCTGGATCCAGAACTACACACGACCTGATTTTCGTAACACCAGGGATATGTAGGCAACTTAGGAACCAGGGTTCAGCCCCCATTTTTTCAAAACACATCATCCTCACTTACTTTGGACAAAATTGATCATCATTTTCTTTACCCGACAACTCTTTCGTCATTCCCAGGTAAAGAGGGATAGCTGTTGATACTCAATTTTGCCCTCATATTTTATAAATATCATATATACTTTCAAATTATCATTTTTTACATCATTCCCAGTTTACAAGAGTCATATAAGTATTTTCTATAATTTTCCATAATTATTTAAGGCTTTAAAATTAATTTTCTTGTGTTTAAATTGTTCAAATATATATTATTTACCGTTTCAAATTATTTTGTGATGACTTAATCATCAAAATTTATTATTGAAATCCACGTATATGTTTTATAACAATTTTTACTTCGTTTCATACGATTACATTTTGTATTTTGAGCTATTTATAAAATTTTGCAATAATAGCCTATATTCTATACATAACTATATTATTTACATTGTTTATACTCAAATAGAATTTTAATATTTTTTTAATATTAAGCTACTATTACCCAACATTTTTGTACTTATTAAACACTTTTTATAAATTATTTTAAATAATTTTCGCATATTTAATTTCATAGACCAATCCTAAGCCAATTTTCGGACCAAAAGCTGGCCCAAACCTTAGCCCAATCTTCCCTGGGTCAAACCAAACGACCCCTTCAAGTATAACCCTATTGGGACCCGTTCTACGACCCGCCCCGCTTCTCCACTAATCCTGGCCGTTGATCTCAAATGATCCACATCCCGCATCTGCTCCCTCATTTAAATTACCCTCGCCCCAAACTGGCAATAATCGAATTCTGATGGCCTTGGTTTTCAGCCGGCCAAGGTCCCAAAATAAAGAACAGTAGAATGAGTTAGAGTGATAGAGAAATAACAGTAGTTTTAAGTGGTAATCGTTGCAGTACTCGTTAAGACTTCGAGGGGGAGCCGGGGAAGGGGGTTTTTATAGTAGTAACAAACGAACAAACAAGAAAACATAGTTAATCAAACAAAAATAAGGAAAGAGAAGCATGCAAAATTAATTACAAATTAATTTGGGAGAAAATCAGGCAAACCTTAATTTGACAAGGAGTCAAAATTAGTCGGAGATCTTGATGAATCAGACCCACGTAACCTAGTTATTGAGTATATCAAGTCAATAACTGGATTTCTCAGAGCGAGCATTACTCGGGGTTCACTTGAAACCCTTGGGAACTTTGGCGCATTGGTATTTTGGGGTTCTGCTACTCTTTGCTATTGGAGTATTACTGGGACTGTTTCTTCTTATTTGTTTGTTTATTCATCTACAACCGGTAAGTGTCTTTGGCCTAGAAGTTTCATTCTCTTTCGTTTATGTTCATGGTCTGTACATCTATGCCACCTAAACTTTTGTGAACCAATATGCTACTATATTACCCTGCTATTTCACGGCATTGAATTTATCTGCCTCTAAACTTGTCTAACTTCTGCCTCCGATGTATGCGTATTGTATGTGTTTAGCATCAATGATTCTCGCCACCTCGAGCATGTCTAGCTTAATGTGTTTTTATGTGTCTGAATGTTTATACCTACTGCTCGTCCTGAGATGATCTCCCTACCTTATTCTGCATTCTTGTGATAGACTAATTCATGTGTTCTAGTTCATGTTGGGATCATTCCTGTGTAAATTAATACTCTACTAAAGTCAGTTCTCAACTATGTTAGCCAAAATGTGTTACCCTACTAATTGTGAACTTTAATGTATATTCCATGCCTAGTTTAATCCTATGTTGTTTAGTCCCACCTATGGATTACAAGGTAAACAATGCAATATCAAGGCTTTCCTCCTCTGTATAGTCTGATAATTCAGTTCTTGAGGTATCCCTGCCTACTATGAGTTCTAGTGTGGTTTAAGCTTTTGTTTTATGACTGGTATTTAGCATGTTCTAGTCTCCTGATGTTCAATTAATTTTTGTTTGTAGACCATGTTCTCCAACATGTTTGGTTATGCCATTTTGATTAGGTTATCATCTTCATGCGAGGACTGTGCTCTATTGGTTTCCTATCTATGATTCTTCTAAACTCTTATGTCTGAAGTTCTTTATGCTAATTCTTGACTATGCTATGCTTTGAAACATTACTTGAAGTAGTTTATTATCCTATGATGGTCAATCCTGTCACATTAGCTTCTAAAAATGCAAACATGAACCTACCTTATGAACACCCACTTGTCAATATGCTTTAGTAAGAACTATGTTAGTTATAGCCTTGAGAATTCAGTGTGTAGACTTCAAAAGCTATTTAATTAATCCAATTTATAGTTTGTTACTCGTGTGGTTAAGTTTGGCATTGCTGGGTCAGCTAGTCTACCCTTCAGGCCTGGTATGGGTTCGTGTCTATTTTTTGGTCAAGCAACTAATACACTCTAATGTTTTGGGGTGTACCTAGATCTAGGTTTGCTATTTATTGAAGATGAGCTTATTGAAGGCCTCGATGTTGCTGGGTTATTCTCCCTTGGGTCTGCTCTTTTTATTTAGCTTGTACTCATTTTAGTTTGTAATATTTAAGCATGTATTCTTTTATTTTGGGCCTATAATGATTTGTCAACAAACAATTGGGGAGTTAGTAAAATTGGGAGAAACAGGGATACTCTATTCTTGCATAAGATGGTAGAAAACATGCCTATAGGTTCTAAGTGCTTTATTTGCTATCTTGTTTGACATGCTCTATTTCTGTACACTGATAGAAAGCATGCCTATAAGAATCTAGGTGCTTCACTTGTTCACATGCTTCACTTCTATACGCTATTAGATAGCATGCCTATAGGATTCAAACATCATTGGTTATTTGCTCAATTTGCTCTATTGCTATGTGTTAGATATCATGCCGATAGGATCGCTTTAAGTTTAAGAATGGCCTCCATTGATACTTATCTAGATGTCATGTCTATAGGGTTTCAACTATAAAATCAATCGGTCACTCCTATTGCTTTTAGCACATAGCTCATCTATATATCATGACCATAGGACCTCAATCAGCTAATAAATTACTTTGTTGCTTCGTAATATTGCCACACTTAGATGACATGCTTGTAGGGGTAATGTATTATAAAAATCAATTTCAATTGTCAACTGTTAGAAATCCTGCCTATGGGATACTGTTACTCGCCTTAGACAGCATGTCTATAAATCAACTTCGTTAATCTCGGGCTTTCGAGCAGTCTTATTGCCTCGCTGCACGAACAATGTAGATGTCATGCCTATAGGTCTGTAACGCCTTTAATCTGTAAATCCGCTAGCCTAAAGCTGCAACGCTGCCTGTAAACTCTGTAAATCTGAGTCACCTACAATCCATGCCTATAGGACTTTACGACTATAATGCTTCTTAATCCTGAAACTATCTACTGCCTAATCTGACGCGTGCAGTTGCTGTTTGTTTAGGTGAGGGGGATAACTTGAGCCTTTTATTGCATTTATGTGAAGTCCTATATGTTTTGAATGTGCGCTAGTTTTATCATTTTTGAGTATCCTATGTAGAGCCTAGAACCACCTAATAGTAGGTCCAAAGCCTCCAGGACCATAAGCAAGGGACGAGTAGTGCACGCGTAGGACATGACCTAGAATTGAATAAGAGCTCTTTTAAGTAAACAACTTTAACATACTAAATGGGTAGCAGGAGATGATAGTTTGTGCCCGCTGAATAATACGAGTAACCCCTACCTCAAGGGAGTTGTGAATTATTATTTATGTTGCACGGGGTGATCCTTTAGGCTAAAAAACCTAGGAACCCCCTTTCCTTTTATATGTCTATTGTTCACACTTAGTCATCAAACATAGACTAATCAAGTTGTACCTTGTAACCTCCAAAGACTTGTGTAGTCTGGTTTTTGTCCGATTTCCTTTATAGTTTTTCACATAGAACCTTTAAATTCCTTGTCTTCCTTCACTTATATGATCACTTAGAACAATTCTAATCCGATAATCCCATATAGTTTAAACTTTGGCCGGGACCCACAGTTGTGGACCTCAAAGAGTTTCTAACACCTTCTCTCTGAGGTAATTTGAGTCCTTACCCGATCTTTGGTGACTTTGACTAGTTAAAACAGAGTTATTTGCAAATAGGTGCCCTAACGCACCTTAAAAATAGTTAGGTGGTGGCTCTCCTCTTTTAATACCTTCAAAAGAGTTTTCACGTGTCGAAACCCTCTTTCATGAGAAAAAGGGGCGCGACACACATCACAACATTCAAAGGTTCTATCACCTTTGACCGGGCCAAACGCAAAAAATAAAGTTTTTCACCGATACATTAACGTCTTACATCCTCAAGCACAAGGGTATTAGCATTAATATTGCCTTGAGATCAAACAACTAGTAAAGAATATATTAATTTTATTTTTTATACTATGCTATCATGTATAATATTATCCTTAATGTTTCAAACGTGGCACTGAATGCATATTGGTGGAAAATAGGTGCATCTTGGGGCTTTAAGGCAAGGACTCTCAAGCTTCACATAAGATTTGGTTTTAATTGAATTGAACAAAGCAAGCTCGCCATGTTTAAGTTTTCACAAAATCTAGGATCATCCAGAAGGGATAGCTTGAAAGTACAAGAGTAGAGTGAGTTCTTTCACTTTTCAAAAATTAGTCATAAACAGGAAATATAAATGACAAACAATGTTTTTATACTGGTTCTGATTAAATATGAATCCTAGTCCAGTCCCATTGGATTGCAAAAGGGTTATCTCCATACGCTCCTTCACTTCTCGTTTCTTTTGTGATACAATGTCTCATCATTGATTTTTTTCTCTCTTCGTTGTTTATACAATAAATCTAAATGGATTATAATGCTTGTTAGGAGTAGAACGAAGAGCTTGAAGTTGGCTGGACGAAAGTATGTTTTTCTTCTTGATCTTCGAATATATAGTCTAAGCACTTGACGTTTGAAATCCTTGATGACACAAATCTTGATTGATTTGATGAGGATAGAATTTGGAAACCCAAAGGAATTGATCATTGGAATGAATCTTGATTGGTGATTCTTTTTAAGAATAAGTGTGGAACTATTAGTTTACTAAATCTTCTCCTTAATGTGCAGCTGCAGATTTGTTTGCTTGCCTTTTAAAAGCTGCTTGGATACTTACTTAAGTATGTGGGATTTGTCTCCAGAATCATAGCCAAAGAGTTGACCTTCCTCGCGTAACCTTGACCTTCCTTGATATTTGAACTTCTTTCCTTAAGCTAATGGGAATCATTTTCCAGAATCACAGCTGTAAGATTTTCTTTACATTCGCTTCAAATCATATATAGTTCACTACACCCTAAGATAGTAGCAAAACGTTGTCTAAAACGATTACAACTAGTCGACTGGATAATCGGTCCCAATATATTTATTTTTTTCATCTATCAAAAATAAAATTAACAAAAGAAAGTAGGTAAGAGTGTTGAAGATGGCTTCATTCAGCTTGTCAAAGTTGGCATTCATGGACGTCTCTGAAAGCTCTAACAGCATTATGTGATATCCGCTCTATTTTGAGGCGTATATTGGATGCATCAGAACCTATTTCCCTAGAAGCTTCTTTGATCTCTTCAACTGTAGTCTAGGTAGAAGCAAATATGTCCTTGATAGTAGCTAATTTCCCATCAATATACGTTTTTCAATCAAAGTTGGGTCGAATACGCTTGGTTGAGAAACCGGAGAAGTTGAGGCTTTGATTTTCGAACCTAGAGCAATAGTCTTTGCTTCACATTCCTGTTTTTTTCACTTGGGTACCTTCCATTGAAAAGTTGCCCATAATATCAAATGCCCTACAGTTGTAACAAGTGGTGACAGGGAGGAAAGAGAAGTTAGCAAGAGAGATGTTGTGTGCTTAAAGGAGGCGAGTAATTATTATAGCACATCGAAGGCTAAATGGGTCATCAGCACTGTCAATCATAAAGTTGATTACCCAGAAGATATTTTAACGTTGTGCTTAGTGAGCAAATAGTTGACTAGGAAAGTATCTGATGTTTGGATAAAAATCCATATTTTTGCATATAAATTGTGTTACATTATGCCTCGATCTTGTTAACTTTAGTGTTAATATTTATGACTCGAGCAGTGTTTATATGTATAGGAGTGTATATGATGTAATTTGAAATAATTGCGCACAAATTGAAGCTTAAATAGAAGAATTTGGAGAGAGGATGATTTTGGCGTCTAGCTTAGAGCCAAGCCCCTCTCAGAAAGCCAAAGGCAGCAGAGCACAAAAGTGGAGAAATTTGGGCGCCTAACTTGGGGCCAGACGCTTATCATGGCGCCCTTGGCAGCACCTCAGAAAGTTTGCGGCCCAGCTCGGCGCCAAGCGCACCCCCCCTCCCGTAGCACCTTAGTGGAGATTTTGTCCTATTTCGGCTAGAACTTGATTGTTTCGACCCTACACGCCCCCAACGTATATAAAAGGGCTTCTAAACCTACTTTTTGGAGGTTGGACATTATTTGGTGGCTAGAACACGTGTGGAACAACTTTGGAGGGAAAAATCATAGTGTTCTTTATTCCTTCATCTCTTCTATGTAATTTTTTATGAAAAATACTTAGATAATTGTTACTACGAATATGATTTGCTAAGCACTCTATTTTCTAAGGTTGTGATTATCATGAACATTGCCGTTTATTAATTATATCTTCGTTAATACAAATTCTCATCATTGATTGCTTTACTAATTCTAATTTCAATTTGTGAATTATGTGACCACCAATTTACCCTGCTATCTTTGCTATGCTTGGAAAAGTCACGTGTAGATTAGAGTAGAATTAAAGAGATCGTGTTTCTGAGCCCGTGGCTTGGGGAAGAATTTCGCGGTTGGGATAGGAATATACGTAACAGTCTTGCTTAGTTGAATATCGTATTATATTCGTTCATGATAGATTCAATACTATAGGAATATAGGGTTGTTATTGATATAAATGATCTGGTCAACTAGCAATCATAGATAATTCATATTAGCGAGTGTAATTATGAACTCAATAGGATTTGATAAACCGACCACCACCCTGGAATCTTCATCTCCTCTGATTAAAATCTAACCACAATCGCTTGGTTTTCGTTAAATAATTAGTTGATTACTTGTTTAATTTCCGCAATAGTAGACTTGGTAGAAAAACCATCACTTTTGATTACCTTGGATAGTAAATTGATTTAGTTAGCTTAGTTAATAATTATTCTAATTCTCTGTGGGTTCGATATCAGACTTTTGAGTCTCTTTGTTACTTGAGGGCCACATATACTTGAGTATACTTAGGGAACTAACAGTATCCTGTTGAGATAGAGTAGAGAAAGAATAATTGGTGGCAATGATATGGTTAAGGACCTTGATCTCAAAATTCACATCACTGGTCCCAATTAATTTGGCAGAGGATCCAAGGGTGACTCACCAATGCATCTTTAGCTTGGTCAAAAGAAATTTCAAAATCATCACAAGAGTTTTTTAATTGAATAGAGTATCCAAAACACCTGCATTGACAAATTGAGTCAGAACTAGCATAGTCAAGAATAACATGTTGACCAAGAACTAGGGGCTCCATCTTATAAGGTTTTGGAGAGCAAAGATTTGCATAAAACATAAGAAATAAGATTTTCATAGACTTTGGGAGGGGCTTGAGAAAGAAAATATTTCCATCCTTAGAATTCAAAAGGTCTTTTACCTTGAACTTGTGATTATCCATGTCGTTTAGATCAACAACTCTGCTATGAGTGATTGATTATTCTTGAGGGCGACAAAGCATCTGAGTGTCCCAAAAATTAATGTATAACTTATAGACACTAGCATAGTTTGTTTTTATCTTCTTCGGCGAGAGAGATTCTAGGTTTTCTTCTTACATAGGCCGTTTTCCAAGGCTTTGTCAGTTGGACTTCGGGCATCATCAGAGAATTAAACTTTTTAATGATGTGAACTTTTTTGAAGGGTTGCTTTCTAAATTGACTAGTTCTAGGTTTTGAGAGGATAATTTTATCTTACCACAAGTGCTTTTACGAGTGATTGGAGTAAGATTTTTGGAGTTTTGACAATTGTTTGAAGATGGTGATAATAAAAAGATGAAGAAATTAGTTCTCTAATGCCTTATTATAATAGAGAAGGAAAGGGACGATATGTAACAGTATGAGTGCTGAGAAAGAAGACGTGGTAATTTAGGGAGACGCGTTGATTGATAGCTTGCCTTGGAAGAAAAAAACTGTAACGATCTGACCGGTCATTTTTCTTTCTAGATCTGCTCCCCTAATTAAGACTCCAAGTATGTGCTTTTACTATTTTATGACTTGCGGGATGGTTGGTTTCGGTTTGAAAGGGTTCAGGTTGAAATCAGATCACTTAGTTCCTTAATAGTGGCCTATGATGGCCAAGTTTGACTTGAGTCAAGATTTTGATTAAACTACCTCAGAACTGGGATTTGATGGTTCCAGTAAGTTCGTATGATGATTTTGGACTTGGGCATGTGTTCGGATTGGGTTTCGGGTTATCGGGGAGTGTTTCGGCGCTTGATGTTGAAAGTTGGTTCATTAAAGGTTTTCTCGTTCATTAAATTTGGTTTGAAGTAGACTTAAGTGTCATCGTGGTCGTTTTGGGATTCCGAGCCTAGGAATAAGACCATATGGTGATTTATGACTTGTATGCAAAATTTGGTGCCATTCCGAGTAGTCTAAGTATGATTCAGCACGTTCAGAACAAGTTGAGAAGTTTGAAGTTCATAAGTTGATTCAATTTGGTTTTGGGGTGTGATTCTTAGTTTCGATGTTTCTTTGTGTGTTCCGAGGGTTCGAGCATGTCCGTATTATGGTTATGGACTTATTAGTGCATTTGGATGAGGTCCTGAGAGCTGGGGGCGTTTTGAACCGCCCGAAGCTAAGTCCAAAAATGCTGGTGTGTTGGTTCTGGTTTCCTTCTTCGCGAATGCAGAAGGACCCTCGCAATCGCGATGAAGGATTTGGGGACTGGACGCTTTCGCTCTTCGCGTTTGCGAAGAAAGGGCCGCGTTCATGGAGTCTTCAAACCAGGGCCTTCGCGTTCGTGATGGACTTGTCATGTTCGTTGGGCTTGGGGCTGGGCAACTCAAATGCCTTTCGCATTCGCGAGTGGAGTCATGCATTCTGGATTAGATGGGTTGGCTCAGTGCATCGCGTTCGCGAGTGACTTCTCGCGATCGCGAAGAAGACTTTTCCTAGGTTCGTGAGTTTTTCCTTCGCGATCGCGATGGCTTGTTCGCGATCACGAAGAAGGCTCGTTTGGGTAGTGACTTAATAAAAATCGGGATTTTGGCCATTTTGTTCATTTCTCTCATCTGTTGGCCGATTTTAGAGCTATACAATGTAAGTTAAATACATAGATTATGGGTATATTTTAACATGTAAAATGTGAAAATTTTAGGAGTTTGTTGAAAAATCTAGATTTTGATAAAAATGAGATTAGACCACAAAAATATTATGAAATTGGGTAAAAATTTTATATTTGTGTTTGTAAGGTTGTGGGTAACAACTATTATAAAAGTTTCCAAAATCTGGGAACGTGGGCCAGGAGTGAATGTTAGATTTCAAATTGGATTGGGTAATCACTCTACTAGTTAAATTATGAACTTTTGAGCAACTATTGATTAGTTTGTACAACCTTTGGCTGGTTTCGGATTGTTCAGCATCAGCTTGAGGCTTTTAAAGTGATTTGTGGATCGGAAAGTGGACTCGGGAACGAGGTAAGTTCTTGCCTAACCTTCTATGTGGGAATTAAACCCATAGGTGTTTACATTGTTATTTGCTACTAATCGTAGGTGCTACGTACGCACAACGTGACAAGAGTCCGTGCGTAGCTAAGATCATGTTATGTCTGGGTAGACATATGCCTTTATTATGCTATCACTTGCACTATTTAAACTCAATTTGCTTGTTTGATTAGTTGAGTTAATAATTAAAATTTTGTTAACAATTATGTTAAATCGAGCTTCTTTACTTAGAGATTTGGTGGAAAATTTAGTCATTGTTGGAAATTTATATCCTTTTTTATGGGCTTATTATGAAGTTGTAACTACATAATTTGTAATCCGAAGAGTTTTTTGTATTCCTGTGGACCGGGCCGAACGCCTCAGCAATATTTATATATATTATGGCATGCATCCATGAATCGGGCCGTACGACCTCGGTGGTGTATGTACAATATTATTATGGATCGGGTCGTATGACCTCGACATAACTCATGTGTGTTGTCACTCGGAGTCCGATTATACTTGATATGTCTTTCATGACTTGAAGATTTATAAATATATATGTTGGGTCCTTGCTTGTTGAGATTAGCATGTGATATTTGGGGATTTTTAATTGTTATTTTGTTAAAGGATCATTTAATTATTGCCTTTAATTCCATTACTGATGTTGTATTACATGCCTATTAAATATTTTTGAACATTATGTATATTGCCCACTTACGTACTCACGCTACACTTCTGCACATATTGTGCAGGTTTTGAGGTAGGTGCATCTAGAGTTCGTCCAGGCGCCCATCCGCATTACCCGGAGGCTTAGTGGTGAGCTGCTTCTCATGCTTTGTTCTGCAGTACCCGGAGCCTTCTCTTGTTATGTCTTATCATTTCTGTCTATTCTGTTTCAGACATCAGTTCATAGAGGGTTTTGTATATTCTAATAGATGCTCGTACACTCGTGACATCGGATTTTGGGAATTCTAGTAGACACTCGTGGGTTTTGATTATTTAATTCACTATCTTACTTTCTAGTTTAGTTTATGCTTTACATTACTACGCCCAGTTATAATTTGTTTTCTTATTAAATAAAAATCAAAGATTTTAAAAATATTAAAATGAGCAATTAAATGGGTAATTCACTGTTGGCGTGCCAAGAGACGACGTTGAGCACCATCACGGCCTATTGTTGAAATTGGATCGTGACAGCTTGGTATCAGAGCTCTAGGTTCAAATAGTTTCACAAGTCATGAGCGGTCCTAATAGAGTCATGCGGGCCGGTGCGAAGACGTTCGTAGTTATCTTAGAGAGGCTATAGGGTGCTAGGAAACTTCTCTTTCTTTATCTCCTATCGTGCAGTTGATGTTGTGCTATGTATACTGCTCTTATTCTCTCATAGAATGTTAGAACGCGCACGGCAGATGTACCTGGTGGTGGAGGAGCTGCTCCTCCTATTGCTAGAGATTGAGGCAAAGGCCAGCGGAGGGCTCCTGCTCCTACAAGAGGACGAGGGCGTCCTAGAGTTGTTCCCATCGTTCCACCAGCGGATATAGTGGTAGATCCTATCATTGAGGAGCAGGGTGTGGTGCCAACAGCTGAGCCAGCCAACACAGATTTCACGTCCACCCCGGGATTTCAGGAGGTCATGGGTCGTATGTTGCAGTTCATGGTTTCTATGACGCAAACTAGTCTATTTCCAGCAGACCCAGCCGCATCTCAGGCGGGAGGTGGAGCACAGACCCCTACCGCTCAGGCTCCAGGGAATGCTGCTTTCGTATATTAGACCTCAGGTACCTTACTTGTGGGTGGAGCCCAGCCAGTTGCGGTGGTTGTACCAGAGCCCAGACAAGATACGACCATCAAACTACATAAGTTGTTGGATAGATGAACCAGACTGCATCCTCCTGCCTTTGGCGGTGAGCGACATGAGGACTCCCAGGATTTTATTGACCATTACAAAGATAGGCTACACAACATGAGAGTATTGGAGTCCAACGGGGTGGACTTCACCACATTTCAGTTGGAAGGCAGGGCCCGTAGATTGTGACAGTCCTATCTTCTTAGCAGGCCAGCGGGTTCACCTCCCTTAACTTAGAATCAGTTCACATGTCTCTTTATGGAGAAATATATTCCACCCTCTCAGAGAGAAGAGCTACGGGGTCAGTTCGAGCGGCTCTATCAGGGTCATATGTCTGTGACCGATTACGATGTGAGATTCACTAAGTTGTTCCGCCATGCACATATTATACTCCCCACCGATGCAGAGAGAGTGCAGAGGTTTATTGCGGGCTTGCAATATGGTATTCGAGTTACTATAGCTCGATAGGTGGAGATAAGGACTCCTTACAAGCAGGTTGTGGAGAGAGCTCGGTGGATTGAGGGTATCCACAACTAGGGCCGATAGTATACGAGGGGCGAGAAGAGGCCTCGGCATTCTGGAGAATTCAGCGGCGTCCCGCCTGGGGGCAGAGGTCAGTTCATGAGGCGTCAGTCCAGCCGACCCACTTATTCAGCACCAAAGCCTTCTAAGGATGTACCAGTGCGACCCTATTTCAGTGCCATTCTAGAGAGCTCCTACCATCCACCAGCTATTCAAGGTTCTTCCAGTGGGTATTCGAGTCCCACGGTCAGACTCAGGGTCAGTCATCTTCCGCACTGAGAGGTTACTATGAGTGCGGGGAGCTTGGTCACATGATGAGATCTTGTCCTAGTTTTCGGGGCAAGGCAGTGCAGCAGGGCCAGCATGGTCATCAGCCCATGATCACCGCACCAGCTGCCGCACTGGCCATCCAGCCTGCCAGAGGCAGAGTGCAGGTGGGCAAAGGCCGCCCTAACAGTAAAGGCCAGTTAGGTGGCACTCCAGCTAGGTTATATGTTTTCCAGCCATACCAGATGCAATAGCCTCAGATGTCGTGATCACTTGTATTATTTTATGTCTGTGGTAGGGATGCTTTAGTACTATCTTACCTAGGATCTACATATTCATATGTTTCTTCTCTATTTGCTCATTATCTGGATGCCCCTCCGAGTCCTTAGGTGCTCCAGTATATGTTTCCATGCCAATGGGCGATTCTGATGTAGTGGATCGGGGTTACCAGTCCTGTATTGTGACTTTATGTGGTTATGAGACCAGAGCGGATCTTCTGTTGCTCGATATGACCGACTTTGAGGTCATCCTGGGCATGGACTAGTTGTCTCCGTATCATGCCATTCTTGATTGCCATGCCAATACTGTTACCTTGGCGATGCCAGAGTTGCCTAGATTGGAGTGGAGGGGTTCTTCTATCACTACATCTAGTCGGGTTATCTCTTTCCTTGAAGGCTCGACACATGGTCAATAAGGGTTGTTTGGCTTATCTAACTTATGCTTGGGTTACTGTTACAGAGACTCCTACGATTGATTCAGTGCCTATGGTGTGAGAGTTCTCTGATGTGTTCCTTTCTAATCTATCGGGCATGCCACCAGATCATGATATCGATTTTAGTATTGATTTGGCGCTAGGAAGCCAACCAATCTCTATTCCACCATGCCTCATTGCTCCGAAAGTGTTGAAAGAGCTGAAGGAGCATCTTGAGGAGTTGCTAGCGAAGGGGTTCATCAGGCCGAGTGTGTTGCCTTGGGGTGCACCAGTGTTATTTGTGAAAAAGAAGGATGGGGGTATGCGGATGTGCATTGATTACTGCCCGTTGAATAAAGATACCATTAAGAACAAGTACCTGTTACCACGTATTGATTATTTGTTTGACCAGTTGCAGGGTGCTAGGGTGTTTTCTAAGATCGACTTGAGATCTGGGTATCATTAGCTAAAGATTCGTGCTTCGAATGTTCCGAAGATGGCTTTCTGGACTAGATATGGCCACTATGGGTTTCTAGTGATGTCGTTCAGCTTGATCAACGCCCCAACGACGTTTATGGTTTTGATTAACCATGTTTTCAGGCCATATCTTGACTCATTTATCGTTGTATTCGTTGATGACATATTGATCAACTTGCTTAGTATGGAGGAGCATGAGTAGCATTTGAGAGTTGTGCTTCAGACCTTGCGGGAACAGAAGCTATATGATAACTTCTCCAAGTGCGAGTTCTAATTAGATTATGTGGCATTCTTTGGACATGGTGTGTGTAGATCCCAGGAAGATCAAGGCAGTCCAGAGTTGGCCTCATCCTACCACAGCGACAGAGATCAGGAGGTTTTTAGTGTTAGCAGGTTACTATCGTCGGTTTTTGGAGGGATTCTCATCTATTGCAGCACCTTTGATTATATTGACCTAGAAGGGTGATCCGTTTCGATAGTCCGACGATTGCGAGGTGAGATTTCAGAAGTTCGACAACATTGACTACAACACCAATGTTAGTGTTGCCTTCCGGTTCAGGGATGAATACTATGTATGGCGACGCTTCACGCGTTGGCCTGGGTTGTGTATTGATGCAGGAAGGGCGAGTTATTGTATATGCTTCACGTCAGCTGAAGCCCCACAAGAAGAATTACCTCGTACATGATTTAGAGTTTGCCATGATAGTTCATGCTCTCAAAATCTAGAGCATTATCTTTATGGGGTGTCCTGTGAGGTTTACATCGGTCATCGTAACTTGCAGCATTTGTTTAAGCAGAGGGATCTTAATTTGAGGTAGTGCAGGTTTGAGTTACTGAAGGAATATCATATTACCATCCTTTACCATCGGGCGAAGGCGAATGTGGTTGCGGATGCCTTGGGTAGAAAGGCCGAGAGTATGGGTAGTTTGGCATTTATTTCAGCAAAGGAGAGACCATTGGCTTTAGACATTCAGTCCTTAGCTAATAGACTTGTGAGGTTTGATATTTTAGAACCCAGTCGAGTTCTTTCCTGTGTTGTGGCTCAGTCTTCATTATTTGAGTACATCAAGGCTCGTCTGTACGATGATTTGCACTTGCTGGTTCTTAGAGAGATGGTACTACCGGATGGTGCCAAGGAGGATATTATCTGCGAGGATGGTGCTCTGTGACTCCAGGATCGCCTATGTGTTCCTAATGTTGATGGCTTGATGGAGAAAATTCTAGAGGAGGCACACAGTTCTCGGCATTCTATGTTGATGGCTTGAGGGAGAAAATTCTAGAGGAGGCACACAGTTCTCGGTATTCTATTCATCCAGGTCCTATGAAGATGTACTACGACCTGAGGCAGCATTATTGGTGGTGGTGGATGAAGAAGGACATAGTTGAGTATGTAGTGAGGTGTCTAAATTGCCAGCAGGTTAAGTATGAGCACCAGAGGCCAGGTGGCCTACTCCAGCATATGGTTATATTGGAGTGGAAATGGGAGCAGATCACTATGGTCTTTGTAGTTGGGTTGCCGCGAACATTGAGGAAGTTTGATGCCGTTTGGGTCATTGTCGACAGGCTGACCAAGTCGGCAAACTTTATTCCGGTTGTGACTACGTACTCTTCGGAGAGATTGGCCCAGATTTACATTCAAGAGATTGTCTAGTTGCATGGTGTGCCTGTCTCCATCATTTCAGATAGAGGGCCTAAGTTCACTTTGCATTTTTGGAGAGCACTACAGAGTGAGTTTGGCACTTGGGTAGAGCTCAGCACATCCTTTCATCCACAGACTGACGGGCAGTCGGAGCGGATAGTTCATATTCTGGAGGATAAGCTCATAGCGTGTGTGATTGACTTTGGAGGGTAGTGAGATCAATTCTTTCCTTTGACTGACTTTTCTTATAACAACAATTACCAGTCCAGCATCGAGATGGATCCATTTGAGGCTTTATATGGTCAGCGATGTCGTTCGCCCATCAGATGGTTTGAGCCCGGCGAGGCTAAGTTATATGGCACTGATTTAGTGAAGGATGCCTTGGAGAAGGTAAAGTTAATTCAGGAGCCACTCAGCACAGCACAGTCCAGATAGAGGAGTTACGCGGAACAAAGGGCGCGTGATTTATCATTTATGGTGGGGCGAGAAGGTTCCCTTGAAAGTCTCACTGATGAAGGGTATCATGAGGTTGGGGAAGAAGGGCAAGCTAAGCCCAAGATTTATTGGCCCATTTGAGGTGTTGAGGCGAGTTGGGGAGGTTGCTTATAAGCTTTCTTTGCCTCCCAGTCCATCGGAAGTTCATCCGGCATTCTATGTGTCTATGCTCCGGAAGTACCATAACGACAGGTCACATGTGTTAGATTACAACACGGTTCAGCTAGATGAGAGCTTGGATTATCAAGAGGAGCCAATTGCTATTGGTGACAGGCAGGTTCGCCAGTTGAGGTCCAAGAAAATTTGTGCAGTAAAGGTCTAATGGAGGGGTCAACCTGTCGAGGAAGTGACTTGGAAGGCCGAGGAGGACATGAGGAGCAGATATCCACACTTATTCAGCACTCCAGGTATGATTCTAGACGCGTTCGAGGACGAACATTTGTTTAAGAGGTGGAGAATGTAACGACCCGACCGGTCGTTATGCTTTCTAGATCCCATTCCCCTAATTAAGACTCCTTGTATGATCTTTTACTATTTTATGACTTGCGGGGATGGTTGGTTTAGGTTTGAAGGGGTTCTGGTTGAAATCGGAACACTTAGTTCCTTTATAGTTGTCTATGACGGCCAAGTTTGACTTGAATTAACATTTTTAGTAAATGACCTCGAAACTAGGATTTTCTAGTTCCAATAGGTTCATATGATAATTTTGGACTTGGGCGTGCGTTCGTATTGGGTTTCTGGTGATCCGGGAGCGTTTAGACGTTTAATGCTGAAAGTTGGTTTATTGAAGGTTTTCTAGTTCTTTAAATTTGGTTTGGAGTAGACTTTGTTATTATCGAGGTCTATTTGGGATTCCGAGCCTAGGAATAGGTCCTTATGGTGATTTATGACTTGTACGCAAAATTTGGTGTCATTCTGAGTAGTCTAAGTATGATTCGGCACATTCGGAGCTAGTTGAGATGTTTGAATATCATATGCAGATTCAATTTGGTTTTGAGATGCGATTCTTAGTTACGATGTTGTTTTATGTATTCTAAGGGTTCGAGCAAGTCCGTATATTAGTTATGGACTTGTTGGTGCATTTGAACAAGGTCCTGGGGGACTCGGGTGCGTTTCGGACAGCCTGGAGCTAAGTCCAAAACTGCTGGTGTGCTGGTTCTAATTTCCTTCTTCTCGAACGCGCAAGGAACCACGCGTTCGTTATGAAGGACTTGGGATTTGACGCTTATGCTCTTCGTGTTCGAGAAGAAAGGGTCACGTCCGCGGAAGTTTGGAACCAATGGCTTTCGCATTCGCGGTTGACTCGTCGTGTTCGCGTAGAAGATTTGGGTCTGGGCAACTCAGTTGCCTTTCGCATTCGCGAGTGCAGACACTCGTTCGTGACGAGAGGGCAGCTCAGTGCATCACATTCGCGAGTGTCTTCTCGCGATCGCGAAGAAGACTTTTCCTAGGTTCGTGAGTTTTTCCTTCGCGATCGCGATGGCTTGTTCGCGATCACGAAGAAGGCTCGTTTGGGCAGTGACTTAATAAAAATCGGGATTTTGGCCATTTTGTTCATTTCTCTCATCTTTTGGCCGATTTTAGAGCTTTTTGGAGAGAGGTTTTCACCTAGCTATTGAAGGTATGTGATTTCTATAGAATGTAAGTTAAATACATAGTTTATGGGTAGATTTTAACATGTATAATATGAAAATTTTAGGAGTTTGTTGAAAAACCTAGATTTTGATAAAAATGAGATTAAATCACTAAAATGATTATGGAATTGGGTAAAAATTATATATTTGTGTTAGTAAGGTTGTGGGTAACAATTATTTACAAACATTTTCAGAATTCGAGCAAGTGGGCCAGGGGTCAATTTGAGGAACCTTCCAAATTGGGTTGGGTAATCACTCTACTATTTAAATTATGAACCTTTGAGCAATTATTGATTAGTTTGTACAATCTTTGGCTAGTTTCGGATTGTTCGGCACCGACTTGAGGCTTTTAGAGTGATTTGTGACCGGAAAGTGGATTTGAGGACGGGGTAAGTTTCTTGCTTAACCTTGTAAGAGGGAATTAACCTCATAGGTGTTTAAATTTCTATTTGCTACTAATTGTGGGTGCTACATATGCACGAATTGACGAGAGTCTGTGTGTAACTAAAATTCATGTTATGTCTTGGTAGACATAGGCCTTTATTATGCCATCAGTTGCACTATTTGAATTCAATTTGCTAGTTTAATTGCTTGAATTAATAAGTGAAATTTTGTTAAAGATTATGTTAAATCGAGCTTCATTACTTAGATATTTGGCGGGATGTTTAATCATTGTTTAAAATTTATATCCTTTATGGGCTTACCTTGAAGTTGTAAATACATAATTCGTAATCCGAAGATTTTTCCCTATTCCTTGTGAATCAGGCCGAATGCCTCGCAATATTTATATATATTATGGCATGCATCCATGAATTGGGGCGTACGACCTTGGTAGTATATGTACACAATTATTATGGATCGGGCTGTACAACCTCAGAATAACTCGTGCGTGTTGTCACTCGGAGTCCGGTTATATTTGATATGTCTTTCATGACTTGAGGATTTATAAATACTTGTTGGGCCCTTACTCGTCGAGATTAGCATGTGATATTTGGGGACTTTTAGTTGTTATTTTGTTAAAAGATCATTTAATTATTGCCTCTTATTCCATTATTGATGTTGTATTTCATGCCTATTAAATATATTTGTACATTATGTATATTGCCTGCTAGTAAGTGTCGATGCCGACCCCTTCTCACTACTTCTTCGAGGTTAGACTAGATTCTCACTCGGTACACGTCATTTACGTACTCACGCTACACTTCTACATATATTCTGCAGGTTCTGAGTCAGCTGCATCTGGAATTCGTCTGGGCGCGCATCCGCATTACCCGGAGGCTTAGTGGTGAGCTGCTTCTCATGCTTCGCTCTGCAGCACCCAGAGCCTTCTCTTGTTATACCATATCATTTCTATCTATTTTGTTTCAGACAGTAGTTCTTAGAGGGTTTTTCATATTCTACTAGATTCCCGTGCACTTGTGACACCAGGTTTTGGAAATTTTAGTAGACACTCTTGGGTTTTGATTATTTCATTCACTATCTTACTCTCCCGTTTAGTTTATGCTTTACATTACTACGCTAATTTATTATTTGTCCTTATTAAATAAAAATCAATTATTTTAAAAATATTAAAATGAGCAATTAAATGGATAGTTCACCGTTGGCCTCCTAACGGCGAGTTAGGCGCCATCATGACCTAAAGTAAAAATTGGATCGTGATAAAAACGGTGTGCAAGAAAAGAATCAGGGGCGATCAATAAATGTGACTGACAATAATTATTGGAATAAAGTTTGTAGCAGAGATAAAAGAGTTTTAAGCTCAACTAACAATCAAATAGAACAAACAATAAATTAAAATAAAAGAACAAAATTAAGGACCACTTATGAAGGACCTGAAATAATACCGAGAGCATCACGAAGAGTGTAAACTCTATCTTCAAGCAAAGATTTTATCAAAATATCAGCAAGTTGATCCTCGATACTAACAAGTAAATTTACAATATCTCCCTTAAGAACATGATCTCTAATGAAATAGTCCTTGATATCTATTTATTTATCCCTAGAGTGATGCACAAAATTCTTAGATAAACAAATTTCACTAGAATTATCAACAAAGATTTGAACATGTCTAATAAAGAGACTAGAATCACAATGTGGTGGCTGTATATTCTGCCTCTATTGTAGACAATGCTAGTGAACCTTGTTTACTGTTCCATGAGATTAATTTTTTTGAGAAATTGACATGCTTCACTAGTGCTTATTTTTTCATCGTTATATCCTACAAGGTCAGCACCAAAATATTTTTCAAGTTTAAAATTGTTAGAGCAGGGATATCGAAGTTCATAAAAAGTAGTTCCAACAAGATAACGAATATTTTTTTAAAAGAAGTCAGATATGATACTTTTAGGAGATGACTGAAACCTGACACATTTATGGACATTAAACATATACGAGGGACTAACCCTCAGATACAGTAACAAGTCAATCACTCCATGATACTTTCTCTCATCTAATGGCTTTTCTTCTTCATATCTGTCGAGTGATCAAGCGGGACTCATAAGAGTTCCAAGATCCTTTGCACTAGGTATTCAAAAATTTTTAATCAACTATTTGATATATTTTGTCTACTAGATTAATATACCACTTTCTCCTTGATGGATTTGTACTCTAAAGAAGAAGGTCAGTTTTTCCATCATACTCATTTCAAATTTGCTGTGCATAAGATTTAAAGTCTTTGCATAGTTAAAATTCGTGCTACCAAATATAATGTCATCAATATAGATTTGAATTATAAGGTTAGATGATGATGATCTTTTGACAAACAGAGTAGTATCTATCTTACCTTTTGAGAACCATGATCAATTAAGAATGAGCTCAATCGCCCTTACCGTGCTTGAGAGGCTTGTTTGAGTCCATATAGGCTTAGGTAACTTAAATACATGATAAGAAAATTATGAATTCTCAAAACCAGGAAGTTATTTTACATAAACCTCCTCATCAATAAGCCATTTTAAAAAGCGCTTTTGACATCCATATGAAATAATTTAAAATCTTTAAAATAAAAATAAACAAGTAATATACAAATTGATTCTAACTGAGCTACCAAAGTAAAGCTTTTATCATAGTCAACTTCATCGTGTTGAGAGTAGCCTTGTGCAGTCATTGGTGCTTTATTTCTAGCAACTTTGCTGTCTTTATTTAGTTTATTTCTGAAGACCCACTTAATACCTATGAGAGAGACGTTTGCAGGTTCAACTACTATTTCTGAGAGCTTCATTAACTTCTTCGGTTCTAGTTGATATGTTAAAGCAATATTGGCCTTGTGTTGTGAGTTCCTCTATCTTCATCCTTTCATTTATGTTACCAATGATAATTTTTTTAGGATACTTAGGTTCACTTCTCCATTCATTTGGAACAGTTTCCAGCTGTTATATAATCGTCTCTTTTTGTGTTTCAGAATGTGTAATAGTCGAAACTTCAATCGATTTAGTTTGTTTTTTAGCATCATTGACTGGTTTCATTGATCCTAAATTTTTAGTCATTGTTTGTGATTTCTAAATGGTCTCTTCACCTTATGCAATAAAATCTTTCTCGGCCATAGGGAGAGTCATCAAATACTATATGAATAGATTCTTTTATACATAAAGCACACTTGTTAACCATATAAGATCTATTGGAACTGGAATAGCCAAAGAAGAAACCTTCATTTCTTTTGGGTTCAAACTTGCTTATAAGATTATCCTTAACAATATTGTGGATAAAGTATTTGTATCCGAATACTTGAAAGTAACTAATATTGGGCTTCTTATCTTTCTATAGTTCATATAGAATTTTCTTCAAAATAGGTCGAATCAGACACCGGTTGAGAATATGACATGTTATGCTCACTGCCTCAACCCAGAAGTGATTTGGCAGAGAATGTTCAAAAAACATTATTCTAGCCACATCTTATAGAGTTCGATATTTGCATTCTACATTATTCTAGAAGTTGTGCGTAAAGCCTAGTTCATTACATAACTGCTTAAATAATGTGCTTTCGAATTATCCTCCATAATCACTTCTTATGGATGTAACGTAGTAGTCCTTTTCTCTCTACACTTTCTTATAAAATAACTCAAATTCTTAAAGCATTATCTTTTTGATAAAAAAAAAAGTACCCCATAAATAACAACAAATAGATATCTTTTTTTTTTTTCAATCCTAGCAATTTTGGTTGGACCAAAAATATCCATATGCAATGTAACGACCCGACCAATCGTTTTACTTTCTAGAACTCCCGTTCCCCTAAACAAGACTTCTCGTATGTGCTTTTACTATTTTATGATTTGAGGGGATGGTTAGTTCGGGGTTTGGAAGGGTTCAGATAGATATCGGAACTCTTAGTTCCTTAAGGTTGGCCAAAAAGGCTAAGTTTGACTTCGGTCAACGTTTTTAGTAAACGCCCTTGGATTCAGGATTTTATGGTTATAATAGATTTGTATGATGATTTCAGATTTGGGCGTATGTTCGGCTCTGGCTTTGGATGACCCTGGAGCATTTCGGCGCCTAATAGTGAAAGATGGCTCTTCAAAGGTTTTAAAGTTCTTTAAATTTGGTTTGGAGTAGGTTTTGGTGTTATCAAGGTCAAAATGGGATTCCGAAATCGGGAATAGTTTCGTATGGTGATTTAAGACATGCCCGCAAAATTTGGTGTCATTTCGAGTAGTCTAAGTGTGAATCGGCGCGTTCGGAGCGATTTGGAAACTTGAAGTTCATAACTTGATTCGATTTGGTTTTGGGGTGTGATTCTTGTTGTTATACGCATTTTGAGAGTTCGAGCGTATCCGTATTATGTTTATGGACTTGTTGGTGCATTTATACGGGGCCCCGAGTGGCTCGGTGGTGTTTCGGAGCGCCCAGAGCTGAGTTAGGAAATCCAGAAATTTCAGTTCGGGTTTCCTTCTTCGAGAACACAGAAGGACCCACGTGTTCGCAATGAAGGATTTGGGCAATGGGGCAATTTGCCCTTTGCGTTTGCGATAAAGGGGCCGCGTTCGCGGAGCCTTGAGGTCCCAGGCCTACGTGTTCCCGAAGGCCACATCACGTTTGCGTAGAAGGAAAGGAAGGGACCTGAGGAGGGTCAGTGCCAATTGCTCTTCGCGTTCGCAAAGGTGCCCTCATGTTCGCCTAGGGCAGGGCTGGTACGCCTCCTCGTTCGCGAGGCCCTGGTCACGTTCGCGTAGACCAAGCTTTTTTGGACATAGCCATTTGCCTTCGCGAATGCGAGGCCTGTTTCGCGTTCACGAAGAAGAGGGAAGCTGCGCAGTGTGTTTTTAAAATCGGGACTTAGCCATTTTTGGGTTCATTTATTGTACTCTTGGACGATTTTCGAGCTTCAAAGAGGGGATTTCAATCTAGCTATTGAAGGTAAGTAATATACCTAATGTGAGTTTAATACATAGATTATGGGTGGATTTTAACATGTAAATTTTTGAAATCATGGGTTTACATGAAAAACCAAGGTTTTTGATAAAAATGGGATTTAACCACGAAAATGGTTGTGGAATTTAGTAAAATCATATATTTGAGTTCATGAGATTATGGGTAACAACTTTCTTAAAAACTTTACAGAATCTGGGCATGTGGGCCCGATAGTAAATTTAGGAATTCTTCAATTAGGGTTGGGAAATCACTTTAATAGTGAGGATATGAACTTTTGAATATGTATTGACTATTTTATACAACATTTGACCAGTTTCGAGTCGTTTGTCACCGAGTTGAGGGTTTAAAGCATAATTATTGACCAAAAAGTAAGTTTTGGGACGAGGTAAGTCTTTTTTCTAACCTTGTAAGAGGAAATTAACCCCATAGGTGAATTGAATTAATATGTGCTTCTATTTGTGGGGGCTACGCACGCATGAGGTGCTGAGAGTCCATATGTAGCTACTAATTATGCTTATGTCCGTGTAGTTTAGGACCCAAATCATGTTATACTTGCGATGTTTGCACCCTACTTGTAATTTAAGTTCCTAAACCATATTGGAACTTGATAAAGTAATTGTAGACGGACGAATTTCATTTACTTGAGTTTTGGACGGGTTACTTGACCGTTAATGAGAATTGGTGTTTTCTTTGAATATTAGCCTCTTAATAATCTTTGAATTAGTTGTTAATAAAGTATTTTATCCTCTTGTGGAGTGGGCCGAACGCCTCGGTAATAGAATAGATGCATCTATGGTTTGTGCCGTTAGACCCTCGGCAATGCACAATTTATATATTTGTTTGTTGGATTAGGTCGTACGACATAGACATAATTCATGCGTAATAATTCTTGGAGCCCAATAGTAATTGATATTGTTTCATTGGATTGAGAGATTAATTTGTTAAATGATGGAAATTAATTAGGGATTTACTATTAGTGACAAATTGTTTATTTATTTCTTGTTATTGAGTTTCATCTGTATTTCTATAATCCATGCTTAATTAAAATTTTAGTATCTATTGTTAGCCCATAGTAAGTGTCGAAGTCGACCCCTCGTCACTATTTCTTCCAACTTAGACTAGATACTTACTAGGTGTATGTTGTTTATGTACTAATGCTACACTTCTGCACTAATCGTGCAGGATCTGAGGCAGGTGCATCTGGCTATCGGTCCGGCGTGCATCCTTGATTTCTTCGAGACTTAGCGGTGAGCTGCCTTCCGAGCCCGTTTTGCAACACACGAAGTCTTCCTTTTATTACTTTGTGTCTATTTCACTTCAGACAATAGTGTAGTATTTTTGTATATTCTACTAGTAGCTCATACACTTGTGACACTATGTCTTGGAAATTATGCTAGTAGACACATGATGATTCTTTTGATATTTACTTATATCATTTGTTCTTAAAATTAATTATCTCTCATCTTATTAAAATCTTACTTCCTATTTATGCGCTAATTAAAAATCAGCTACTTTTGAAATGTTAAAAGAAACAATCATAAGGTAATTTCACTGTTGGCTTGCCTAGCGGTAATGTTGGGCACCATCCCGGCCTATAGGAGAAATTGGATCATGACAACATAGTATCAGAGCACTAGCTTAGCGTAGGTCTCACAATTTATAAGCAGGCCTAATAGAGTCTTGCGGATTGGTGCGGAGACATCCATACTTATCTTCGAGAGGCTATAGGGTGTTAGGAAACTACTCTTTCTTCATCTCATATTGTACAGTTGATGTTATACTAAGTATCTTTCTCTTATTCTCGCACAGATGGTGAGAACGCACACGACGGATGTTCCAGACCCTAGAGGAGCTGCTCCCCCTGTTGCTAGAGGCCGAGGCAGAGGCTGGGGGAAGGCACCGGCCCAAGGTAGGGGACGAGGACATTCCAGAGTTGCCCCAGCCATGCCACCAGCGGATCCGGTAGAGGATCCCATTATTGAGGAGAAGAGCGAGGTGCCTGCAGCAGAGCCAGCCTCATTATATTTCATGTCAGCACCAGGCTTCCAGGAGGTCATGGGACATATGCTATGGATCATGGATACTATGATCCAGGCCAATATAGTTCCAGCAGACCCAGCCAGATCTCGAGCTGGAGGGGGAGCACAGACCTCTACTGCTCAGGCTCCTGGGCCTATAGCTACTGTATATCAGACCCCAAGCACACTACCCGCGGGCGGTGCCCAGCCAGTGGCAGCAGCCGTGCCTGAATCTAGACCAGCTGCGGCCGGCGAATGCAGAAGCTATTGGACAGACGGACTAGGGCACACCCTCCTATTTTCGGAGGTAAGCAACATGAGGATCCCCAAGACTTCATTGATTGGTGGAAGGACAAACTGCACAACATGGCGAGGATGGTGTTCTGCGACCCCAGGGTCGCCTATGTGTTCCTATTGTCGATGGCTTGAGGGAGAGCATTCCAGAGAAGGCACACAGTTCTCGATATTCTATTCATCCAGCTGCTACGAAGATATATCGCGACCTAAGTTAGCATTATTGGTGGCAGCAGATGAAGAAGGTCGTAGTTGAGTATGTTGCGAGGCGTCTAAATAGCCAGCAGGTTAAGTATGAGCACCAGAGGCCAGGTGGCCTAGTCCAACAGATGACTATACCTGAGTGGAAATGGGAGCGCATTACTATGGACTTCGTAGTTGGGTTGCCGAGGACTTCGCGGAAGTTTGATGCAGTTTGAGTCGTCGTCGACAGGTTGACCAAGTTGGCATACTTAATTCCGGTGGCGACCATGTGTACTTCAGAGAGGTTGGCCTAGATTTATATTCAGGAGATAGTTCGGTTGCATGGTATGCCTGTTTCCATCATATCAGATAGAGGCCCTCAGTTCACTTTGCATTTTTGGAGAGTAGTATAGAGTGAGTTGGGACCCGTGTAGAGCTCAACACAGCCTTTCATCCATAGACCGGCGGGCAGTCGGAGCGGACAATTCAGATCTTGGAGGACATGCTTAGAGCATGTATGATTGTCTTTGGAAGGCCGTGGGATCGATTCTTTCCTTTGGCTGAGTTTGCTTACAACAACAATTATCAGTCCAGCATCGAGATAGCTCCATTTGACGCTTTATATGGTCGGGGATGTCGTTCTCCCATCGGATGGTTTGAGGCTGGCGAGGCTAAGTTATATGGTACTGACTTGGTGAAGGATGCCTTGGAAAATGTAAAGTTGATTCAGGAGCAACTTCGCACAGCACAGTCCAAACAGAAGTGTTACGCAGACCAGAAGGCGCATGATTTATCATTTATGGTGGGCGAGAAGGTTCTCTTGAAAGTCTCACCGATGAAGGGGACCATGAGGTTTGGGAAGAAGGGCAAGTTGAGCCTAACGTTTATAGCCCCATTTGAGGTGTTGAGACAAGTTGAGGTGGCTGCTTATGAGCTTGTGCCTCCCATTCTATCAAGCGTTCAACCGGTTTTCCACGTGTCTATGCTCTGGAGGTATCATGCCGACAGGTCACATGTATTAGACTTCAGCACGAATCAGTTAGATGAGAGCTTGGGTTATGAGGAGGAGCCAGTTGCCATTGTTGATTGGTAGGTTCGCCAGTTAAGGTCCAGGAGGATTTTCGTGGTAAAGGTTTAGTGGAGGGGCCAACCAGTTGAGAAGGTGACTTGGGAGTCCGAGGAGGACATGCAGAGCATATATCCACATTTATTCAGCAATCCAGGTATGATCTTACACCCGTTCGAGGACGAACGTTTGTTTAAGAGGTGGAGAATGTAACGACCCAACCGATAGTTTTGCTTTCTAGAACCCTGTTCCCCTAAATAAGGCTCGCGGTATGTGCTTTTGCTATTTTATGACTTGCAGGGATGGTTAGTTCGAGATTTGGAAGGGTTCTGGTAGAAATCATAACACATGATTCCTTAAGGTTGGACAAAAAGGCTAAGTTTGACTTCAGTCAACATTTTGGGTAAACGACCTCAAAATTGGGATTTGATGGTTCTAATAGGTTTGTATGATGATTTTGGACTTGGGCGTATGTTCGGGTCGGGTTTTGGATGACCCAGGAGCATTTCAGCGCTAAGTAGTGAAAGATGGCTCTTTGAATGTTTTGAAGTTCTTTAAATTTGGTTTGGAGTAGGTTTTGGTGTTATCGAGGTCAAATTGGGATTTTGAGACCAGGAATAGTTCCATATGGTGATTTAAGACTTGCTCTAAATATTTGGTGTCATTCCGAGTAGTCTAAGTATGATTCAGTGAATTCTGAGCGATTTTGAAACTTGAAGTTAATAACTTGATTCGATTTGGTTTTGGGGTGTGATTCTTTGTTTTGTTGTTGTTTTATGCATTTTGAGAGTTTGAGCAGGTCCGTATCATGTTCATGGACTTGTTGGTGCATTGGGACGGGGCCTTGAGTGGCTCGGGGGTGTTTCGGACCGCCAGCAGCTGAGTTAGAAAAATCAGAAATTTTAGTACTGGCTTCCTTCTTCGCGAACAGGGAAGTGGGGCAATTTTCCCTTCACGTTTGCGATAAAAGGGACGCGTTCGCGGAGCCTTGAGGTCTTGGGGCCTGGGGAGGGTAGGTGCCAATTGCTCTTCGCATTCGCGAAGGTGCCCTCACGTTCGCGTAGGGCAGGATTGGTACGCCTCCACGTTCACACGGCCCTGGTCGCTTTCGCATAGGCCACGCTTTTCTGGGTTTAGCTGTTTGCCTTCGCGAACGCGAGGCCTGTTCTGCGTTCGCGAAGAAGAGGGCAGCTGGGCAGTGTGTTTTAAAAATCGGACTTAGCCATTTTTGGGTTCATTTATTGTACTCTTGGGCGATTTTGGAGCTTCAAAAAGGGTGATTTCAACCTAGCTATTGAAGGTAGGTAATTTCTACGTAATGTGAGCTTAATACATAGATTATGGGTAGATTTTAACATGTAAATTTGTGAAAATTATGGGTTTAGATGAGAAACCTAGGTTTTTGATAAAAATGGTATTTAACCACGAAAATGGTTATGGGATTTAGTGAAAATCATATATTTGAGTTGATAAGGTTATGGGTAACAACTGTCTTCAAAAATTTCCGGAATACGGGCACGTGGGCCTGGTAGTGAATTTAGGAATTCTTCAATTAGGGTTGGAAAATTACTTTAATAGTTAGGATATGAACTTTGGAACATTTATTGATTATTTTATATAACATTTGACTAGTTTTTAGTCATTTGGCACCGAGTGAGGGTTTAAAGCACAATTAAGGATCAGAAAGTAAGCTTTGAGACGAGGTAAGTCTCTTTTCTAACATTGTAAGAGGGAATTAACCCCATAGGTGGATTGAAGTAATATGTGCTTCTATTTGTGGGGGGCTACATATGCACGAGGTGACGAGAGTCCATAAGTAGCTACTAATAATGCTTATGTCCGAGTAGTTTAGGACCCAAATCATGTTATTCTTGCGATGTTTGCACCCTACTTGTAATTTAAGGCCTAAACCATATTGGAACTTGATAAAGGAATGTAAAAGGCCGAATTTCATTTACTTGGGTTTTGGACGGGTTACTTGACTGTCAATGAGAATTGGTGTTTTCTTTGAATATTAGCCTCTTAATAATCTTTGAATCGATTGTTTATAAAGTGTTTTGTCTTCTCGTGGAGCGGGCCGAACGCGTCGGTAATAGAATAGATACATCTATGGTTCGTGCCGTTAGACACTCGGCAATGAACAATTTATATATTTGTATATTGGATCGGGCGGTACGACCTTGGCATAATTCGTGCATAACAATTCCTGGAGCCCAATAATAATTGATATTATTTCATTGGCTTGAGAGATTAATTTGTTAAGTGATTTAAATTAATTTGAGATTTACTATTAGTGAAAGAATTATTTATTTATTTCTTGTTATTGAGTTTTCAGCTATATTTCTATAATCCATGCTTAATTAAAATTTTGGTATTTATTGTTAGCCCATAGTAAGTGTCGAAGTCGATCCCTCCTCACTACTTCTTCGAGGTTAGACTAGATACTTACTGGGTACATGTTGTTTATGTACTCACGCTACACTTCTGCACTAATCGTGCAGGATCTGAGGCAGGTGCATCTGGCTATCAGTCCGGCGCGCATCCTTGATTTCTTTGAGACTTAGCCAGCTGCCTTCCGAGCTCGTTCTGCAGCACCCGAAGTCTTCCTTTTGTCATTACTTTCTGTGTATTTCACTTCAAATTGTAGTGTAGTATTTTGTATATTCTACAAGTAGCTCATACACTTGTGACACCAGGTCTTGAAAATTATGCTAGTAGACATATGATGATCTTTTTTGTTTTTTTTAATATTTACTTATCTCGTTTGTTCTTAAAATTAATTATCTCCCATATTATTAAATTCTTACTTCCTATTTATGCTCTAATTAAAAATCAGCTATTTTTGAAATATTAAAAGAAACAATCATAAGGTTAGTTCACTGTTCACTTGCCTAGCAGTAACGTTAGGCGCCTTCACGGCCTATAGGAGAAATTGGGCCGTGACATGCAATAGTTGTGGAGGTTTTGAAGTATAAAGAATGTCCTTTGATTTAAAAGATGTCATGATCTCCTAGCCAAGTTGATATGCATCAAAGATATGACTTTTTGCAAAATTCAATTTAGGAAGATCAATGACTAAATCATGCTTGGTTTATTTTTCAATGAGATGCTTGCTAGCATGACAAAGTTTTTTATGCCAAATCCATGGACTATATGATACTGAAGTTAGGCATATATGCTTATCTAAGATGACTTTACCTGATTCATCTTCCACCACACAACATGATTTTTTATACTTCACGTTATATCTGCATCACACAATTGACTGATGCTTAGTATGGGTAGTTCAATCCACCTATAAGGTATACTTTTGTGATGTTGCATGAATTGTTGAAAGGCGCGCTTATTTCCTTTTGAGTCATCACCAAACCTGACATTCCCCCTCCCTCCTTCAGTCTAGTGACATGCCTAAATAATTTTCTGTCACCCATCATGTGATTAGAACACACACTAACAAGGTACTATTTTCCTTTGCAATTCTTATTGGTGGTGTTCCTATAAAATAAGATTATTACTTCCTACGTACCTGAGTTTTCTTGGAACTTTTTTGGCTAGTTTTGGATATACAAGTACTTTTTTGGTCTCCAAACCCATCCTTTATTATTATTAGTATGACAAAATATGACATATGAATACATGTGACCTGCATAGTAATGGCAGGATGGAACTGATTTTTCATTAGTGACTGATCTACGAGCATACTCGCTATTTCAAGATTTGTTACTGACAAGTTTCTTCCTAGTTAATTTTGAGTCAACTGGTTAGTCATCACTGAATTATGACTAGTGGATTTGCGCAATCCATTAATTTGTCATTACAATTCTTGAACTTATTTCTGAAAGTCATCTCTTTCAAGTTCATAGACTTCAAGTTTTAAGTTCTCAGTCTTTTTTTTTCGATTTAATATTTCTGATTCATTGATAATTTGTTAAGTATTATTTTAGGGTTAGATCTAATATGTCTTGTAGTTAACCTCTCACAGTTACAAGGTCTTACCTCACTTATTTTACCACAGGCTATAAATCAATGATCTCTCAAATCTTCAATATCATCATTTGATACATATTTATTAGTTGAGCAACCAGGAATGTTGTTCATTTCTACTTCAGTTATGATCAGTAAGCAATTGCAAGTTCTTCATGATATAAGTTATCTTCATCACTCCATTTTTCAGAGAATTTGTTCTTATGATATTCTCTGATATATTTCTCTTTAGTTCTGGATATTCAGCCCGAACAACTCTAGATTTTCCACACTCATAATATTTTTATTTTTATTTATTTCTTCTTCATTGTACTGCTTTATTTTTCTGGAATTAATTCTGCCTTCTTGGTATTTCTGTATCTTCTTATTCAAGCCATTCATAGTTTTGGATACCATAGCAATTTCCTTGTTCCTTCATTTTTAGATTCATCTATGGCTATTTTGAATGCTAAAATTTTTCACTTTTCTTCTTATCCTCATTTTTTGAGATGGTTTTCTCAAAAGTAATGAGACTTTCACGCATTTTATCGTACGATAACTTGTCAAGATCCTAAGATTCAAGTGCGACTACCTTAGTTTGCCATGTGGTAGTCAAAATTCCCAGAAGTTGTTAGCATGCTCTCCACTTGAATAAGGTTTGTTGAATACCTTTAGATCTCAAATAATTTTGCTGAATCGAGACATCTCTTTAGTGGATTCACATTCATTCATTTGAAGCAGTTCATAGTTATGAATCAACGAAGTGATTCTTGTTTCCTTTACTTTGTTAGTTACTTTATAGGTCACTTCTAGCTTATCCCATATTTCTTTGGGGGTGTCACCACTTAAAATCTTTTCATATTCTTCCCCGTATAGCATTTTACAAAAGATTTCTTTCCTTTGTATTTATCTGCATAACGGTCATTTGTTCATTAGTATAGTCATTACTATCTTGAGGATCAGTAGATACTTGTCCCTAATATTTTTTCCAGTTTTTGCTGCTAGAATTGGGATAATCTCCTTTCTTGATTACACGCATACTTTGACATTATCAGATTTAATATAGATCTCCATTCAAATTTTCCAGTGGGAGCAATGATGCCAGTTGAAGTACTGAGGTCTTGTCTGAGACGTTCCTTCCTAAAAATAGAGCTCCAACAATCACGTGGTTTGATATGATCTTTTCTCACAAGCTGTTAAGAAAAATTAAGAATGTGATACTGAGCTCCAATATCAACTGAAAGTACAAGAGCGGAGGTGAATTTTATCCCTTTTTTAAAATTACGTAATCGACTGTTATACCATAGCTATCAGCTAACACTGAAACTATATGATATTGGCATACATTAAGGGTCGAAATTAAAATACGAGAAATACATATGACGCAACGATATTTTTATACTGTATTTGATTCAAAGTGAGTGCTAGTCCAATTCCATTGGATTGCAAGTGGGTTATCTATGTAAGCTCCTTGGTAACTTGGGTACAGTTTTTGGTTGGTGAGTTTCCTATTCACACACTATCTTTTTTTTATAGTTCTTCACTTCTCGTTCTTTTGTGATATAATGCCTCATTACTGGCTTACTATCCCATCTCTCTTTTGTTTACAATAAACCAAAATAAAATAAATTACTTGTTAAGAGTAGAACAAATAGCTTGGAGTTGGCTACGAAAGTATGTTTTCTTCCTCTTGATCTTCGACTATATAGTCTGAGCACTTGACATTTGAGATTGTTGATTGATACAGTTCTTGATTGACCTGAAGGAATTTATCATTGAAATAAATCTTGATTGGCGATTCTTTTCAAGAACAAGTGTGAAACTTTTACTTTACCGAATCTTCTCCTTAATGTGCAGCTGCAGATTTGTCTGCTTCCCTTTTATAAGCCGATTGACTGATACTTCCTTAAGTATGTTGGATTTGTATCCAGAATCATAGCTGAATCTTTGAACTTCTTTGTGTGACTTGATCTTCCTTGATATTTAATCTTCTTTTCATAAGCTGATGGGAATAATTTTTCAGAATCACAAATGTAGGATCTTCTTTCCTTTACTCGCTTCAAACCACAAATTTGATCTTCTTTCCTTCTATGACTTAATTTCTTTTCCTTTACATGCTTGAAATCACAATTTTGATCTTTCTTCCTTTTATATGCTTCTTGTACTTTTGCCTCGAGTCCGCTTTTGATATTTCTTTTAGATACCTGCAAGTAATTATGTACACTTAGTTTTGATTTATTTATTTCATCATTAAAACTAAGAGCTAACATAGCTAGCATTTCTGAACTTAATGTCATGACCCCAATTTTCCACCGAAGGATGTCGTGATGACACCTAGTCTCTAAGACTAGGTGAGCCTAACATGCATGGAGAAAAGCGAAATAATAATAAGACTTGAAATTTAAACCATCGAAACTATCATAATAGAACTCAACAGTACAGTTGACAATAACTCCCAAAATCTAGTGGAACAGTGTCATAAGCTCTACACGAATATATTGTAAAGTCCCTAGTACAACACAGTCTAGATAAGAGTAAACAATAACAAAATAAGGATAGAAGGCGACTTTGAGGCCTGCGGATGCCTGACAAGTATACCTTTAAGTCTCCGAACTGTATGATCCACTCACTAATGCCTAGCCTGAGTCGAGTACCTGGATCTGCACAAAAATGTGCAGAAACGTAGTATGAGTACACCACAACGATACTGGGTAACAAGCCTAACCTCGATAGAGTAGTGACAAAGCCAGGTCATGACACCTACTAGGATAAGAAAAAGAATCTGAACAAGTATAGTATAATCTAATAATGAAAACGAGGAAATAGTGGCAATAAAGCAATAATACAAGGTAAGCTACAACATAATTTAAAACAATAAAGGCAACTAGGAAGGAATACATAATAAGAACATCAGGAAAACAATACAGACTAATACAAGTGAGGTAAATGAGAGATAATAGCAAGAAACACAATCAAGGTATGTCTTGCAATCTCATTTCACAATCACAATCACAATCTTTCCTTATACTGTCGTGTGAGCTTTACATTTGGATAGTTTTGAAAATATAATTCCCAAAATAGCTACACGCACTTTAGCCCACCTTATGTCGCCACGTGGCTTCAAGTATTTTCCATACTAGAAGCATGCACTTGGATCCCACCTTGTGTCGCCACATGAATATTAACCCTTATCCTTATACCGTCGCATGTGTATCAACATCATAACATAATCACACTCGCACCACAAGAGCCGATATACCACAACTTGCCAAAAGAATCAACAATACTAATGTTTCTACAATAAATAGCCCATAGCTCAACCACAATGTCTACAAAAGAGTCTCAACAATAACAAAATAATAGTGAATAGCTCAACAAGAACGATATCTTAACAATTAACAACTTCGCCTCAAAGTGATAACGGTTTTTACAACTTCAACACAATAACTAAACAAGAAGATAGTCCATGAAATAACAACTTCAAGTAGGTAATTCAACAATTAATGAAGTAACAAGTCGATAAGGAAGGCAATAACTTCAACTAAAGCATATAAGAGCAAAATAAGAAGTAAGAGGTGGAACAAGTATTAACAATGTAAAATGAAGCATATGAGGGTCCATTAACACGTGCAAGGGTAGATTAACAATGAAAAATATAACATTTTATGACAATTCAATTAGAGGGATGGAAAGAATCTAAATAGCCTAAACCGGTCAGATACCACATATTGTACGTGTACCCATTCATCACCTTGCGTACACAGCTTCCACATATCACAAATAGCACAAATAACCCAAATCCTACGGGGTAGTTTCTCCCACACAAAGTTAGGCAAGATACTTACCTCAAACAAGCCAAATCAATCCCCTAATAAGCCTTTCCCGCAAAATTCAACTTCGGACGGCTCGAATCTAGCCAAAATAACTTAATACCATAAATACAAACCATAGGAAACTATTCCGCACAATCAAGTTGGAATCTTTAAAGAAAATCCAAAAGTTAACTCAAGAAGTCAATCACGAGCCCGTACCTCGGAACCCGCCCTAACTTACAAAATCTGAATACACATTCAATAACGAGTCCAACCATACTAAAATTATTCATTCCGACCTCAAATCGACCTTCAATTCCTCAATTTATAGTTTAGGAGGTTTTCACAAAATTCCTCATATTTTACAACTCAAAACACAAATTAGATGATATAAATAATGATGGATTCATGAATAATAATCAAATCTGAGTCAAAAACACTTACCCCGATCAAATCCTTGAAAATCCCTTCCAAAATCGCCAAAACCGAACGCTCTAACTCAAAAGATGAAAAATAACTCTTAAATCTCGATTTAGCCCCTTTTCTACCCGGTTATTCCACTTATGCGGTCATAAGGTCGCTTCTGCAAATCTGCACCTGCGAAAAATCCATCGCAGCTGTGGCCTCAACTAAGTCATAGACCTTCAGCTTCTATGAAACAAAATGCGCATCTGCGCTTTTGCTTTTGCAGACAACTGACTGCACCTGCGGTCCTGAGGCTGCTGACCAGACTTCGCTTTTCCGGTGGGAAAACTGCATCTACGGATACGCACCTGCGGACCCACCATCAACCAGCCCATTTTGCACTGCGACCACTGGACCACTTCTACGGTGCCATGAACTTCAGCTGGGCAGGAATCTTTCTAAGCCACAAAATGGACCCAAACTAATCCAAATCATACTCGGGTCCCCCACGACCCCATCCAAACATACCATCAAGTTCCAAATCACATAACGAACCTACTCAAGGCCTAAAGTCACATCTAACAACATTAAATCTACGAGTTGCACCCTATTTTAAGCCTATTAATCTATGAATATTCAACTTCCAAAACTAACTCCGATTCATACCAAACCAACTCCGATTGACCACAAATTTTGCTCACAAGTCATAAATGACACAACGGACCTATTCCAACTCCTAGAACAAAAATCGGGACCCGATATCTATAAAGTCAACTCTTGGTCAAACTTCTCTATCTTCTAAACCTTCAACTTTCCATTTTTTGCTAATTCAAACCAAAACGACCTACGGACCTCCAATTCAATATCTGAACACAGTCCTAAGTCCAACATCACCATACAGAGCTATCATAATCATCAAAACTCCATTCCGGAGTTGTCTACAAAAAAGTCAAACTCCGGGTCAACTCTTCCAACTTAAGCTTCCAACCTTGGGACTAAGTGTCCCAATCCACTCCAAATCTCATCTGAGACCAAACCAACCACCCCGGCAAGTCACATAACCACAGTGCAAAATAAGGGAGGCAATAAATAGGGGACCAGGACTGAAATACTCCAAATGACCGACCAGGATTGTTCGTCCTTGAACAATTATAGAGACATACCTGAAGTGGTGAAAAGATGAGGATAACGGCAACGCTATTCATGCTTGGTCTCCCAAGTCGCCTCCTCGACTGTTTGACCCCTTTATTGAACCTTCACTGAAGCAATGTTATTTGATCTCAACCTTTGAATCTGTCTTTCCAAGATGGCCACCAGCTCCTCAACATAAGTCAGATCCTTGTCCAATTGGACTGAGCAGAAGTCTAAAACATGGGATGCATCAGAGTGCTACTTTCGGAGCATGAAAACACGGAACACCGGGTGAACTGCAGATAAGCTAGGTGGTAATGCAAGCTTGTAGGCCACCTCTCTCACTCTCTCAAGGAACTCAAAAGGACTGATATACCTAGGGCTCAACTTGCCCTTCTTTCTAAACCTCATCATACCTTTTATGGGTGAATCCTGGAGCAAAACCCTCTCTCCAACCGTGAATGCAACATCACGAACTCTCCAATTGGCATAATTTTTCTTCCTAGACTGTGTCGTACGAAGCTGATCCTGGATCAACTTGACTTTCTCCAAGGCATCTCTCACCAAGTCTGTGCCTAACAACCTAGCCTCACCCGGCTCAAACCAACCAACTGGAGAACGGCACTACCTCCCATATAGGGCCTCATAAAGAGCCATCTAAATACTCGATTGGTAGCTGTTGTTGTAGGCAAACTCTGCAAGCGGCAAGAACTGATTCCCAAGAATCCCCGAAATCTATAACACAAGTACGAATTATATCCTCTAATATCGGAATGGTGCACTCAGACTGTCCGTCCATCTAGGGGGTAAAATGTTATACTCAACTCAACTTGTGTGCCTAACTCCACTGTACGGCCCTCCAGAAGTGCGATGTAAATTGTGTGCCCCAGTCAAATGTAATGGATACCAGCACGCCACGAAGTGGGACAGTCTCTCGGATATAGATCTGAGCCAGCTGCTTTGAAAAATTGGTGGTCACCACCGGAATGAAATGAGCTGACTTGGTCAACCTATCCACAGTCACCCATACAGTGTCAAACTTCTTTAAAGTTTGTGGGAGCCCGAGAACAAATTCCATGTTATCACGCTCCCACTTCCACTCAGAAATCTCAAGTCTCTGAAGCAAATCTCCCGATCTATGATGCTCATACTTCACCTGTTAACAATATATGCAACGAGCCACATACTCCACTATAACTTTCTTCATGCTCCTCTACCAATAGTAATGTCTCACATCCTGATACATCTTAGCGGCACCTGGATGAATGGAGTACCGCGAACTGTGGGCCTCTTGAAGGAACAACTCACATAACCCATCTATATTGGGCAGACATAACTAGCTTTGCATCCGCAATACCCCGCCATCTCCAATACAAACCTCATTGGCATCGCCGTGCTGCACTTTGTCCTTAAGGACAAGCGAATAGGGGTCGTCATACCGACGCTCTCTGATGCGCTCATATAAAGAAGACCAAATAACCACGCAAGCAAAAACTCGACTAGGCTTCGAAACATCGAATCTAATAAACTGGTTGGCCAAGGCCTGAGTGTCCACGGCTAGTGGCCTCTTTGCTGCCGGTAGGATAGCCAAACTACCCTTATTCTCTGTCTTTCTACTCAAGGAATCGGTCACCACGGCGGCCTTCCCGTGATGATATTGAATAATGATATCATAGTCTTTAAGCAACTCTAACCACCTTCGCTATCGCAAGTCAAGATCTTTCTACTTGAACAGATGCTGGAGGCTTTGGTGGTCGGCATAGACCTCACATGCGACACCATATAGATAATGCCTCCAAATCTTCAATGCATGAATAATAGCTGCCAATTCCAAGTCGTGCATCGAAGAATTCTTCTCATGAATCTTCAGCTGCCGAGACGCGTAGGCAATCACCCTACCGTCTGGCATCAACAACGCACCAAGGCCAATACGTGACGCATCACAATACACAGTGTAAGACCCCGAACCCGTAGGCAACACCTACACTAGGGCTGTAGTCAAAACAGTCTTGAGCTTTTGAAAGCTCACCTCACACTCCTCGGACAATTTGAAAGGAGCACCAATCTGAGTCAATTTAGTCATATGTGCAGCAATGGATGACAAGCCCTCAACAAAACAACGATAATATCTGGCCAAACCAAGAAAACTCCAAATCTCAATTATTGAAAACGGTCTGGGCCAACTCTCAATCTTCTTCAGATCTACCTTGATCCCCTCACTCGACACCACAGGACCCCAAAATCCACTGAATCAAGCCTGAACTCACACTTCGAGAATTTTTCATACAACTTCTTCTCCCTCAAGGTCTGGAGCACGATCCTCAGATGATGCTCATGATCCTCCTGACTACGGGAATCTACCAAGATGTCGTCAATAAACACAGTGATGAATGAATCAATATATGGCTGGAATGCACTGTTCATCAGGTGCATAAATGTTGTTGGGGCGTTGGTTAGCCCAAAAGACATCACAACGAACTCGTAGTGACCATACCGAGTCCTGAAAGCAGTCTTCGGAATATCCGAATCTTGAACCTTCAACTGATGATACCCTGACCTCAAATCAATCTTTGAGAACACCTTAGCACCCTGTAGTTGGCCAAATAAGTCATTAATGTGCGGCAATGGGTACCTGTTCTTCACTGTAACCTTGTTCAGCTCTCTATAATCAATACACATGCATATAGAACCATCCTTCTTCTTCACAAATAGAACCAGAGCACCAAGGTGATACACTAGGCCGGATGAAACCTTTATCAAGTAACTCTTGCAACTGCTCCTTTGAATCCTTCAACTATGCTGGTGCCATACTATATGGTGGAATAGAAATGAGCTGAGTGTCTGGCAACAAGTCAATACCAAAATTGATATCTCTATCGGGCGACATGCCGCAAAGATCTGTTGGAAATACATCTAGGAAGTCTCTTACTAGCGGAACTGACACAACGGTAGGAGTATCAGCACTGACATCTCTCATAAAGGCCAGATATGCATCACACCCCATCTTAACCATTCTCTGTGCCTTAAGGAAGGAGACAACCATACTAGGAACATAATCCAATGTACCCCTTCACTTTAACCGCGACAAACCTGGCATAACCAATGTCACAGCCTTGGCGTGATAGTCCAGAATAGCATGATAGGGCGACAACCAGTCTATGCCCAAGATAACATCAAAATCTGCCATACTTGTAAGAATAAATCAACTCTAGTCTTAAAACCACCAATAACAAATAAACACGACCAATACACGCGGTCCATAATAATAGAATCTCCCACAGGCGTAGACACATATACAGGAGAACTCAAAGAATCAATAGATATATCCAAAGATGGAGCAGAGGAAGATGATACATATGAGTAAGTGGTTTCTAGGTCAAATAATACTGATGCATATCTATGACCGATCGCCTCTATCTTACTTGGAAAAGCATATAATCTGGCTTGGCCACCCCCTCTAGGGCGACCCCTACCCACCTGACCTCCACCCCAGCTGGATGTGCAGGCGGAGCGGCCACTGGAGCAGCAACCATGGCCTAAGAAATCTATGGACCTTGTTGAATACGTGGAGCTTGAGTACCCAGTGTAGGCACACCCCTTCTAAGTTTGGGGGAAGTCCCTCACCTTATGTCGGGTGTCACCATACTCAAAGCAAGCTCTCAGTGGTCGTGGCTATTGAAATTGGTCCTAGCCTGGTCGTCTAGACTGACCACTGAAGGCACCCCATGCAGGAGGTGCACTAGATAGTGGCTGAGCAAAATGGGCAACCTGAGACCTCGAGCACCACTAGAAGCTAGTAGTGTTGAATGAATTGGACGGCTCACATAGCCTTTACCATGACGAGTTGTAGCTGCAGTGTGGCCACCACTAGATCTCTAATACTTCGAGGCCTTTTGGCCTCCATGTCCTCTCTCTCATGGCCCCTCATACCCTCCAACACCCGCGCGATATATACCACCTATTGATATGGGGTATCTGTCTCCAACTCTCAAGCCATGATGAATCTAATACTATAGTTGAGCCCCTTGATGAATCGACAGACTCATTCTCTGACTGTAGAAACCAAGAAAGGTGCATGTCTAGACAAATCATTGAATCTAACAGCACACTCTGACACTGTCAAAGTACCCTGGTGTAGCTGCTCAAACTCCTTCCGCCATGCATCCGAACGCTCTGGGAAACAAACTCTCTCAAGAACATCTCTAAAAACTGAGTCCATGTAAGTGAAGTTGCATCGATAGGGCTACCCTCCTTGTAAGCCTGCCACCACTGATACTCTGTGCCCACCACCCATGGTGCAGAGAATACAGTTATCACACCTAGACCTAGGTGAGGCATGGATAGCACCTGGTGCCGTACTGGCCCGAGCTAACCAATCGGCAACTCTTGAATGCTAGACATAACTAGAACATACATAGGCCAACATGGCTGCAACACGTAATATATCATAGGTGGCCAAGCGTCATATCCGCTAGCCATCATACTCAAAACGTCAATACATGTTCGGGTATGAGTATCAATACCAAACAACCCAGAAAAAAAACATAAATGAGGACCGACAAGGCCAATAACATGTTGTACATACTGAACTTGTGTCTACAAAGCCTCTAAGAATATCTAACATCAAAATATCGTCGGGACAAGGCCCTGGCTTACCCATAAGTTTACAACAAAATCTGATATCATGACCTCTAGACTCGGCTATACTCTGGAAGAGATGGAGTCTTTTCGATTTCCCACTGAATATCAATCATGTCTACTCTAAGGGCTCGTCAAATTGATTACTTGCACCTGCAGGCATGAAGTACAGCGCCCCAGCAATGGGACATTAATACAATGAGATGTACCAAGCATGTAAGGTAGAAAGCAATACATATAAATAAATTCTAAAAACTGAAAAACATGAATGCATACAAAAATAGTCCTCTGAATGATAAGAATAAGGGTGGTCTTACCACGTACTCTAGATCGGCTTACTAGATCGCTATCACATGGACCACTTGGTCCTGCTATCTGATTGAACAACTCAACCTGTGATAAGATTCTGAACTATTTCCACCAACCCTTGCTTAGTGATCTCTTGTTGCATCGTCATTGTTACTTATTATCAAAATACAAAGTGGTGCATAGCAAGGTAGACTGTCCGTAAGGCACATTACAACATTACTATCTGGTGGCACGTACGCATAGCAAAGTAGACCATCCGTGGGGCTCACAATATTCGGGTCGGACTATGCGTACACATGGGACCGTCTATAGCCAACCTTTATATTACCTATGCATTTAAGAGACCGTCCATAGGTTAACCTTCATTATCCCCCTTATGCGTTCATAGACCATCCATAGGGAACATACTTATGCATAAATAACATTACAACAACATGCAATGATCAATATCTTATTGTGTCTATAACGTATAACTTCTTCTAGTACTTTCAGTAACTCTTAGTTCATATTCGGCAACTCGTAATCCCTACTCATTAGCTTTAAAATATTTCATAACTACTCTCAAATTTACACATCTATCGTGACATACTAGTAAAAGGCTTTCGACATTCGTATAATCGTACCTTTACAAATTCATTTGGTACATTGTACGGCTCATATTTCATATTGTTTCAAATGACTTATCGCATTCGTTAACTCAATCTCTACTTACTTTAACGTATGGAATATCATGACTATTTATGCATGTGCACGGTTATTCTAGTTAGGTAGTACAATGTGTTTCATGACTTATGTGACCTTACGTTCTTCTACATACGATCTATTCTTCATTCGTTAGTTTGCTTATTCACAGCCTTTAAGTGTATGGGGAGGTTCTTGTTAAGCAACTTATCACATCTCTTAATTACATCTCTCTCTCGTATTAGCATTAGGGATCTTCTGTAGCTACCTTCACTAACCAATGAAAACTACTTTGGCCATTTCATAAGATCATAGGCTCTATACATAATTTCTACTCGTGAGACATTTATAATTTACCATTAAACGAAGGCTATACTTCTCACCGTAGACTCAACATAAGTTCCCTGAGGTCTCTACTTATTTCTAGGAATTATCCGTTCATTACAACTACGAGTAGCTCATTTCTTATCTATATTAACTTTTGAACTATTAGAGGCTCTTAACCTGTCAACATATAACATACACTAGGACTCGTCCCATTGAACCTCTTATAAAGATGACGTCCCTATGGAATCATGCTGGAAGAAGAAAGGGAAAGCCTTACATACCATTGAACCTCTTATCAACAATAAGTCTCGCTTTATATGGGTAGTAGTTTTTTATGACAAATCGTTGTTTTCTTTCATCGTTAATTATCTTACTATCTTGTTGTTTTTATTCTGCTTTTATATGACTTTTTGGTACTGTCATTTCTTGTCTATATTTTCTTTAATGTGATGCTTATGTTTTCCTGAGCCGAGGGTCTATTGGAATTAGCCTCTCTATCCGCACAAGGTAGGGGTAAGGTCTGCGTACACATTACTCTCCCCAGACCGCACGGTGTGGGATAATACTTGGTGTGTTGTTGTTCTTGTTGTTGTACTATCAACAATAGTAATACATCAACTAGCTACCATGCGACAAGCTTGTTCTACGCCAAATCGGACAGTATCTCCCCCGTTTCTTTCACCTCCCTCAAGGTCACAAAATCAACAATAACATGCCACCCTTAATCCATATATCCAGAACCTTAACAATACAAGAATAGTCCAAAAATACAATATAACAGCAACAATAGGGTCAACGTTAAGCTTAGGAATAGCTAGCTTGCGATATGTCGAGCGACAAGCTCGGTCCGTAACTAGCAACGAAACACTCTTCTACACTTCTTCTTCTCTTCAAGTTACATATTAACAAAAAAACACACACACACATATAAATATATATTATCTCCCAAAACTCCAGCCACAACAACATCAGAAAAACACCTCAAAACAGTCCAATATGGTATCACAACTTCTATACGTCTTTTGACCGTCAACTCATAACTTCTAGCTTCAAACAACTTAGATAGGGATTAGATATAATCAAAATCGTGTAGGAGTAGAAGATATTAGCTTTAAACTTCAAGAAAACTCCAAGAACAACTCTCTTTAAACCTGAAAGAACTCACAACACATCAACAACATCATATAAGTGATCTCCACCACTTCCACAACACTTTTGATGAAGAACTTAGGTGGTTTGACCTTGGGTTTGTGTATGAATCTTTAGGATATTCTTAGAGAGAGTTTAGAGCTGTTTGGAGGTCTGATTTGGTCGAAAATGGAACTTAGAGACGAAAGTTATCACTTTATATGCAAGGTAAACTTCCACCGACTTTGTGGTTCCCAATGAAACAGCTTGCACAGTCTCGTGAAAATGTGAATATCTCTCTATTCCAACGACGTATTGAAGAATGGTTTATTTCATTGGAAAGTAGACTCGTAGATCTTCAATTTTACGGGTGTATCACCCTGTAACTCAAAGTATATTTAGTGAAAAGCTCAGGTGACATTAGACCCAAATTTAGGTCGAATTATAAATGTAACTTGCAAAACTTTTACCATGTTTTGTTTTACAACTTGTTTGACTTAAAAACTAAACATAGAAATATTATATGATTCAATTACATTAAAACATGACCTCCTTCAGATATTAAGGACCCCTAGTTTACCCTGAAAGTACGAGTTATAACATCTTTGATACGTTTAGCCTCCAATCGCCACGATACTTCCTTAACACTTTTTTTAACCCATCATTGTCTTTGTGAAAGTCCTTAAGCTCTCCAAATTACATTGATTAACTTAAGATGCATTTTAGCATGGAATTATGGGGTGTTACAACGTTGACACTTCTTTAGAAAACCATAGGCATCCTTTGTAGCTAGGCTGCTGAAAGTAGGAGGATGATACTTCTTGAACCTCTCAAGTCTAAGTTGCTCCTCCTCAGATGCCACTGCCCTAAAATCGGGCTGAACCGGAACAATAGGTTGCGCTGGCATAACCTCTGAAACCTAATCAACATGGACCCGCTGCTCTGAAGTACGGGCCGTGGGAGTCTAAGACCCCCAGCCTGAGATGTAGCTGGAGCTAGTGGAATCAACACAGCTTGAGCTAGAGTAGCAAAAATGCTCAAGAACTGTTCTAGGGTCTATTGAAGTGTAGGGGTGACAACAGGCACCTCGGGTGCCTGTCCCTCAACTAGAGCTACTGGTGGCTCCTCAGTCGCTGCTCGGGCAGGTGCTCTGGCTTCACCATGTGCCCCTTCTCAGCCTCTGCCCCAGCCCTGGCCTCTCGCGGCTCTAGTAGGGGGCGCGGGTGTTTGATCTTCGGATCCAGCAGTGCATGTCCTCACCACCTATAAGAGAATAGAAAGTCAAAGATTCAGAATTTCGAAATCAACAAGATCGCACGATAAAGAATCAAATAAGTAAAGTTTCCTAGCAGTTTCGTAGGCTCTCGAAGATAAGTACAAACGTCTCCGTACCGATTGGCAAGATTATACTAAACCTGCTTATGACTCGTAACACCTATGAACCTAGAGCTCTGATACCAACTTGTCACGACCCCAATTTCCCATCGGAAGATGTCGTGATGGCACCTAGTCTCTAAGAATAGGTACGCCTAACATGCATGGAGAAAAGTGGAAATAAAAATAAGATTTAAAATTTAAACCATCTAAACTATCATAATAGAACTCAATAGTACAGTTGACAATAATTCCCAAAATCTGGTGGAACAGAGTCATAGCTCTACACGAATATACTGTAAAATCCCTAGTACAACAGTATCTAGATAATAGTAAATAGTAGAAAAATAAGGACAGAAGGTGACTCCGAGGCCTGCAGATGCTGGGAAGATATACTTTGAAGTCTCCGAACTATATAATCTACACTGATGCCTAGCCTAAGTCGAGTTACCTATATCTGCACAAAAGAAATGTAGAAGTATAGTATGAGTACACCATAATTGTACCCAGTATGTATCAAGCCTAACCTCGATAGAGTAGTGACGAGGCCAAGTCAAGAAACCTACTAGGATAAGAAAAAGAATCTGAAAAACTATAGTATTGTCTAATTATGAAAACGAAGAAATAGTGGCAATAAAGCAATACTACAAGGTAAGCTACAACTGAATTTAAAGCAATAAAGACAATAAGGACGGAACACATAATAAGAACATCAAGAAAACATATGAGGACTAATACAAGTGAGGTAAATGAGAGATAACAACAAGAATCACTATTGAGGTATCGCCTCGTAATCTCATTTCACAATCACAATCCCAATCACAATCTTTCCTTATACTGCTACGTGAGCCTTACGTTTAGATATTTTTGAAAACATATTTCTTGAATTAGCTACACGCACTTTTTTCTACCTTATGTCGCTGCGTGGCTTCAAGTAATTCCCTTACTAACAACACGCACATAGATCATACCTTATGCCTCCGCAAGCATATTAACCCCTATTCTTATAACGCCGCATGCATCAATATCACAACATAATCACAACTTGCACCACAAGTGCCCATATGCCAGAGCTTGCCAAAAGGATCAACAATGCCGATGTTTCCACAACAAACAGCCTATGGCTCAATCATAATGTGTACAAGAATTTCAACAATAACAAAATAATAGTGAATAGCTCAACAAGAACGATATCTCAACAATTAACAACTTCGGTTCAAAGTGATAACAGCTTTTACAACTTCAACACCAATAACTAAACAAGAAGATAGACCATTAAAACAACTTCAAGTAGGTAATTCAACAATTAAAGAAGCAACAAGACAATAAGGAAGACAATAACTTCAACTAAAGCATATAAGAGCAAAATAAGAAGTAAGAGGTGGAACAAGTGTTAAGAATGTCATATAAAACATATGAGGTAGATTAACACATGTAAGGGTAGATTAACAATGAAAGATATAACATATTATGACAATTCAATTAAAGCCATGGAAAGAGCCTAAATAGCCTAAACTGGTCAAATACCACATATAGCCTGTGTACCCACTTGTCACTTTATGTACATGACTTCCACATATCATTATTAGCACAATCAATACAAATCCTAAGGGGCAGTCCCCCCCCCCCCAACCCACAAAGTTAGGCAAGATACTTACCTCGAACAAGCAAAATCAATCCCCTAATAAGACTTTCCTGTGAAAATCCAACTCCCAGCGGCTCGAATCTAGCCAAAATAACTTAATACCGTGAATACAAATCATAGGACACTATTCCTGATAACAAAGTTGCAATCCTTAAAGAAAATCAAGAAGTCAACTCAAAAAGTAAACCTCGGGCTCGCACTTCAAAACCCGACTAAACTTATATCTGAACACCCATTCAATAACGAATCCAACCATAAAAAATTATCCAATTCCGACCTCAAATCGACCTTCAAATCCTCAATTTATAGTTTAGGAGGTTCTTAAAAAATTCCCCAATTTTTCCAACTAAAAACAATAATTAAATGATAAAAACAATGATGGATTCATGAATAATAATCAAATCCGAGTAAAAAACACTTACCCCGATTAAATCCATCAAAATCCCTTCAAAAATCGCCCAAAAATGAACTCTTTAAATCAAAATAGGAAAACCAACTCTAACCCTCGATTTAGCCCATTTTCTACCTAGTTATTCCGCTTCTATGATCATAGGGTCACTTTTGCGACTCCGCACATGCAAAAGGCAAGTGCAACCTCAACTAAGTCAGGGACCCTCCGCTTATGCGGAACAAAATGTGCATCTGCGCTTCTGCTTCTGTTGACAACTGACAGCACCTCTGGTGGGAAAATTGCATCTGCGGATGCACACATGCGCAAGGTTGTCCGCACCTACTAACTTAGCATCAACCAGCCCATTCTGCACCTGCGGCCACTGGACCACTTCTGCGGTGCCGCACCTGGGGCCAAAAGTGCGCATGTGCAATTGCACCAGAATTTCAGCTGGGCAGAAATCCTTCTAAGCCACGAAATAGACCCGAACAATTCTGAATCATACTCGGGGTCCCCGGGACCCCGTCCAAACATACCATCAAGTTCCAAAACACATAATGAACCTACTCAAGGCATAAAATCACATCAAACAACATTAAATATATGAGTCGCACCCCATTTCAAGCCTACTGAATCCATGCACATTCAACTTCCAAAACTAATGTTGATTTATACCAAACCAACTTTTATTGACCTCACATTTTGCACACAAGTCATAAATAGCACAACGGACCTATTCTAACTCCCGGAACCAAAATCTGGACCCTATATCCATAAAGTCAACTCTTGGTCAAACTTCTCAACCTTCTAAACCTTCAACTTTCCAACTTTCACAAATTCAAGACACACTCCTAAGTCCAAAATCACTATACAGAGCTATCAAATTCATCAAAACACCACTCCAAAACTCACTCGAAACAAAGCCAACCACCTCGACAAGTCACAGACCATAATACAACATATAGTTGGCAATACATAGGGTAACGAGACTAAATTACTTAAAATGACCAACCGAGTCGTTATACTTAATTAGTACCATCATACTCTCTCGTGGGAGTGCACCTATGTCACATTGAAATCTTTCTTCGGTTTATCTTAGCCATTGCAATAGGGCTCTTGAAATATTATGATGACCCGATAGGTCGTTTTGAGTTCTCACCTTTATTTCTGTGCCCCATGACCTCCACTAGCTTCATTTGATATTTCTCGGTTTACATGCATTTTCCGTGTCACTTTTTGAAATGTTTTTATGTGAAAATTTGAAGTAAACATAATCTTTGGCTTTTAAAATAACTTGAGTTGCCCACGGTCAATATTTTGTGAAAAAAGACCTTGGATCGGTGTTTTGACAATTCAGGTAGGTATGTATCATTATTTTGTACTTGGGCGTATATCCGGAATTGAAATTAGAAGTCCCTAGGTTGATTTGACTTATTTTGCCGAAAACTAGTATTTAGAAAGTTTGGAAATTTTCTAATTTTGACCATAAGTTGACTTTATAGCTAACGAGTTCGGATTTTGATGTTGAGACTTGGTATAGGTCCGTATTACTATTTGAGACTTGTCTGCAAAATTTGGTGAAATTCAAAATTGGTTTGACATGATTCGGACGCTTAGATGTGATTCTGATGTTCTTGAGTTTACTTAGAAATTTTATTCGTTTTGACGGTTGATTTGTAGATTTAGATTTTTTTGGTGATTTGATTGTACGGGCTAGTTCATATGAATATATTACACTTATGTGCATGTTAGTGAGTTTCAGACGCGTTTCGGATGAGTTTGGATGGTTTGAAGTCAATTGGTGTCCTTCCAGCTCTGATGTTCTGATGCAGATCTTGCATTTGCGAGGTCTGGCTCACATTTGCAAGCTTCACTTTGCAAACAAAAGTTTGCATTTGTGAGCAAGGCAAGGGATTGGGTAACCTCGCATTTGCAAGGAAATGGTTTGCAATTGCGAAGAGCACAGGATCGCTTTTGCGATTACTTAGTCGCATTTGCTATGCCTGGCAAAATAGTATTCACAATTGCAAAGATATTGGCCGCATTTGCGAAGGCTGGTTGTTCGCATTTGCGATCAATATGTCGGATTTGCGACTTCTGTTCCCCTGAGAAAGAGTTCGCATTTGCGACCCTTGTCTCGCATTTGCGATGCTCGCAATTGCGAAAAAGAATTCGTAATTATGACATCTGTAGCTTGGTAAAAGAGGGGAAAATCGGGGATTAGCGTATTTTACTCCATTTCTCAACCCTAAACACTCTAGAGGAAATTTTTTCAGGAGATGTTTCATTCCAAATTCATTGGTAAGTGACTTTAATCCAAATCTTTTCAATTCCCCATTACCTTTCATGAGATTTCAACATCAAATTTAGGATTTTCACTGTGAAAAAAAAGGGATTTGGGTAGAAATTGAGAATTTTATAAACATTGAGATTTAGACCTCGAATTGAAGTCACATTTCGAAACAAATCACATAACCTAGCTCGGGAGTGAATGAGCAATCGGGTTTTGGTCCGAACCTCAGGTTTTTACCAAGCAAGCCCGGGGTTGACTTTTGTTGACTTTTTCAAAAATGATCAAAATTAAATCTCTTTCATTAATGGGTGGTTTCTAAAGCTTGCTTTGAATCATTTGATCGATAATTTGCTAGATTTGGTTGGTTTGGAGGCTTGTTCGAAAGGCAAGGCCATGGTTGGTTGATTGGTTTGATTCGCGGAGTGAGGTAAGTGTTGGGTCTAACCTTGACTTGAGGGAATTAAGGATTCATGAACTATGTGTTATGTGAATTATGCGGGAAAATGGCGTATATGTGAGGTGACGAGTGTATATACGTCGTTATGATAATTGTTTCCATGTTTTCATTTATTTCATGATATATCTTGCTTCATGCCTTAATTGTTACATGTCTTATTTTACTTCTATGCCATAATTGTTACTTGTCATTTAATTATTCCTTGTCCTAATTTTTCCTTCCCTCCCATGACTCCAAGCTTATTTTCTACTTGCCCCTACTTGCTTTACCTGCATACCTTAATTGTCACATGTTTTACTTGTCTTATTGTTTTGTAATATTTATTGCATTATATTATGTGGTTTCACCTCCGTAAGTTGTTTAGTTTTTAGATACCGATGAATTGTTACAGTTGAAACATCGAATTGTTAGAGGTTCTTTGATTATTTTGCGGTTCTTTACTTCCTTGTACATTTACCCTCTTGATGTAGAAATTATTTTAATTTTGGGTGTTGAATTGTTTATGTTGATGTTTGAATCTATTTGGGGAGCGGGTTGCACTCCGCAATGGAAATTGAAAGGTAATGAATTGAAATTGTGGAATAAGGACGAATTATGATATTGACAGATGATAATATAGTGGGATCGGGTTGCGCGCCGCAATGAATTGTATATGTGGTACTTGTTTGTGATTGTTGGATTTGCCTCGGTATTGTGATATGAGACTATGAGTTGTTATTATGGACTCTCTAGTAATTGGATTTCGAGTTCGTTTTCATGAGTTAATTGCTTTACTTCCATTTCTTGTTTTCTTGCTATTATTTATAGCGTACAAGTTATTGTAAGTGGCCCGCCATAGTCTCGTCATTACTTCGTCGAGGTTAGGCTCAACATTTACAGAGTATATGGGGTCGGTTGTACTCATTCTACACTCTGCACTTCTTCTGCAGATACTGGAGTTGGTCCCAAAAATGCTTGGTGAGATTGCCCAGATCCAGCTATCTGTGAAGACTTGAGGTATAGCTTCACGGCGACCGCAGCCTCGAAGTTCCCTTCTATGTCATCTTTCTTGTTTATTTTGATTCAAATAGTTGTGTTTATTCAGCCTATTATCTGTAGTACTCTAGATGCTCATGTATTCGTGACTCAAGTTTCTGGGATTATATTTGCATTATGCCGTTCAGTAGTTTATCACCTTATTTCAGACTATTCGACTGTTATTGTTATCAATTAATTTGAATTATTAAAACTGGTTAATAAATATAGCTAACATTGGCTTGCCTAGTAAGTGAAATGTTATGCGCCATCACGATCCCGAGGGTGGGAATTCCAGGTCGTGTCAAATATATTTTTGAAGATTCGATACAACTTCAATGGATTTGACTAAAAATATAGTCAAACTGTAGAGTTTTGTAGCGGCCCCACCGGCCACTTTGCTTTCTAGATCCATGTTCCCCTAATTAAGACTCTTTGTATGTGTTTTTACTTTTTTATGACTTGTGGGGTGTTTGGCTTGCGTTTGGAAAGGTTCGGATTAAAATCGGAATACTTGGTTCCTTAATAGTGGCCTAAGATGGCCAAGTTTGACTTGAGTCAACATTTTTAGTTAACGACCACTGAATCGGGATTTGATGGTTCCAATAGGTTTGTATGATGATTTTGGACTTGGGCATGTTTTTGGTTTATGTTTCGGGTGATTCAGGAGCATTTCGGCACTTAATGTTGAAAGTTGGCGCATTGAAGGTTTTCAAGTTCTTTAAATTTGATTTGAAGTAGAATTCAGTGTAATCGAGGTCCATTTGGGATTTCGAGCCTGGGAATATGTCTGTATGGTGATTTATGACTTGTACGCAAAATTTGGTGTCATTCCGAGTTGTCTAAGTAAGATTCGACGCGTTCGGAGCTAGTTAAAAAGTTTGAAGTTCACAAGTTGATTAAATTTGGTTTTGGAGTGTGATTCTTAGTTTTGTTGTTGTTATACGTATTTCGAGGGTTCGACCACGTCCGTTTTATATTTAAGAAATTGTTGGTACTTTTGGACGAGAGTCACGGGGGCCTCGGGTGCTACTCGGATGATGTGAAGAACATGTTTGAATTTAGAAGATTACTAAAGGTTGTTGGGATCTGGTGTTTTCGCACCTGCGAAGAAATGGCTGCAGGTGCGCCGCCGCAGTTCGAGTTTTGGCTAAGTAGGCTAAGTCCGCATGTGCGGACGAAGGAGCGTAGATGCACAACCATAGAAGCGGTAGCAATCCGCAGAAGCGGACCAGAGTTGAGAGGGTAGGGACACAGGTGCGTGAGTTCGACCGCAAATGCGAGCCCGTAGATGCGAAAAGGTAGCGTGGAAGCGAAAGAGGGCCGAATAGGCTAGAACCGCAGATGCAAAATGTTTTGCATGTGCGAACCCGCATAAGCGGGTTTTGGACTGCAAAAGCAGTGGGGCAGGACCTAAGTGACGGCCGCATCTGCGATGTATTTTCCGCATATGCAGAGCCGCAAATGCAGTGATGTTTCCGCATAAGCGAAAATCGTTGGGCTGAAGGGTGCATTTATATTGGAACTTAGGCTCATTTTCTCTCTTTTCACTTTGGGTTGGTCAATTTGGGATTTCTTGGAGAGGGATTTTTCACCTATCATTGTAAGCTAAGTAATTACTACTTAATGTGAGTTTAATACATGGATTTGGCGTAGAGATTGTATGTTTGTGTTCGTGTGTTTATGGGTAACATTTAACTATAAAAATTTTTGGAATCGGGGCACGTGGGCCTGAGGGCGAATTTAAGGAATCTTCCAGTTTGGGTTGGATAATTACTTTAATAGTTAAATTATAAATTTTAGTTCATATATTGATTAGTTTGTACTGCATTTGGCTAGTTTCGGATTGTGTGGCACTGATTTGAGGCTTTTAGTGTGAATTATCGACTGGGAAGAGAACTTGGAAACGAGGTGAGTCTCTAGCCTGACCTTGTACGAGGGAATTATCCTCGTAGGTGTTATAAATGGTTGGTTGCTAATAATTGTGGGTACTACATGGGCACGATGTGACGAGAGTCCGCATATAGCTAAACTCACGCTTATGTCTTGGTAGTTTTAGGACTCTACCATGTATTACTTGTATTATTTGCACCCAACTTTTTAGTTTAATTGCTTAAATTATAATTGAAATTGTATAAAGGATTTGTGAATAACTGAGCCTCATTACTTTGAGTTTTGGTGGATTACTTGACTGTTAGTGAAGATTATGCCTTCTTTGAGTATTATTCTTATGTAGTAGCCGTTAATCCGAGTTCGTAGAGTATTTTCTATTCCTGTGGATCTGTCCGAACACCTCGATAGTATATTTGATGCATCTATGGTTTGCGCCAGTCAACCCTCGATAGTGTACACACTATTCAGGATCGGGTCGTACGACCTCGACATAAATCGTGCGTGATATTGCTCGGAGTCCGATTATACTTGATATTTCTTCTTGATCTGAGACTAGAAAATTACTTGGTAGTTCTTATGTGTTAAATACTTGGCCTGTGAGGTTTGGAGTTTAAATTAATATTGTAGTTAATAATTGTAAATTCATGTTTCTTATCTCACTATTATTTCATGCCTACTTATGATTTCTGTATGTTATATATTGACCGTAGTAAGTGTCGATGTCGACCCCTCATCACTATTTCTTCGAAGTTAGACTAGATACTTATTGGGTACATGTTATTTATGTACTCACGCTACACTTTTGCACTAATCGTGCAGGATTTGAGATAGGTGCATATGGTGGCCCGTCAGGCGCGTAACCCCGCTACCTGGAAACTTAGTGTTGAGCTGCTTCTTATGCTCTATTCTGCAACACCCGGAGTCTCCTCCTGGTTGTATTTATTTTTATCTTACTCAACACAATAGTGTAGGAGGTTTAGTATATTCTACTTGTTTGCTTATGATGCCGGGTTTGGGTAATCCTAGTAGAGATTCATGGTTTTTGATTATTAAATTCACTATTTTCCTTTTGTGTTTAGATTATGCTTTACATTACTATGATCACCTGCTAATTGTTTCTTTATCAATTAAAAATCAATGACTTTAAAAATTTTAAACGAACAGTTAAATGGATAGTAACTGTTGGCTTGCCTAGCGGTGACGTTGGGCGCCATCACGGCATTTTGTAGGAATTAGGTCTTGGCAGCTTGGTATCAGAGCTGCAGGTTCACATAGGTCTCACAAGTCATGAGCAGCCCTAATATATTCTTGCAGATCGGTGCGGAGACGTCCGTACTTATCTTCGAGAGGCTATATGGTGTTAGGAAACTTCCCTTTCTTCATCTCCTATCGTGCAGTTGATATTGTGCTAAGTATCTTTCTCTTATTCTATCACAGATGGTAAGAATGCATGCGGCAGATGTACCGGGCAGTGGAGGAGCTGCTCCTCCTGTTGCTAGAGGCTGAGGCAGAGGTCGACGGAGGGCTCCAGCTCCTATTAGAGGACGAGGGCATCCTAGAGTTGCTCCCATTAATCCAATAGTGGATCCAGTAGAGGATCCTGTTATTGAGGAGCAGGATAAGGTACCTGCAGCTGAGCCAGCCCCAGCAGATTTCATGTCCGCACCGGGATTCCAGGAGGTCATGGGCCGTATGTTGCGGTTTATGGACTCTGAGACACATACTAGTTTATTTCTAGTGAACCCAGCCACATCTCAGGCGGGAGGGGGAGCACAGACCCCTACTGCTAAGGGTGCTTCCTGGGCGGGCCTGGGCCTAATGGGCTTGGCGGGATGGGACCGGCCCGCTATGGGCCTAAGCCCACATAGTCCGGGCTAAATGGGCCGGGCCCCCGGGCCTAACGGGCCTAAACGGTTCCGGATATATATATATTTTTTAATCTATTTCAATTTCTTGTAGACTATATATGCATATAGTAATATAGATTGCCTTAGACATATATATATATATATATATATATAATTATATATATTGCCTTATATATATGTATTTATATATATATATATATATATATATATATATATAGTTTATATGTATATTGTATATATTGTATATATATTGTATATATATTTTGTATATATTGTATATATTGTATATATAATATATATATATGTATACTTATATTATGTGTATATATATATATATGTATATATATTTTGTATATATTGTAT
>MCJB01021025.1:120344-138959 GCA_002018475.1 Nicotiana obtusifolia
GTATATATTGTATATATTGTATATATATATACATATACACAATTATATTATGTATATATATATATATATATGTATATATATATAGAGTTTATATGTATTATATATATATATATACACACATATATTATATATGTATATATGTACAACATATGTATTAGATATATAATATATATATATATATATATACCATATCATATTTAAAGATAAAATAAATTGCAAAGAAATATTCAAGAGAATGTCTTATAATTTTTATTATTACGACATTAACAAAAAATGGCAATATCTTTCTTAGTTTTCCTTCCCCCAATGGAATGAGCACAATAAGGTACTAATACCACCATTAAAAGGAAAAAAACTAAGGAAGATGTGCCAAAATACAAGTTACATAATAAACTAAACAATTATCTTTCTTAGTCTTCCTCCCCCCAACGGAATGAGCACAACAAGGTACTAATACCACCATTAACAGGAAAAAAAAACTAAGAAAGTTACATATTAGTCTAAATATTATCCCTAACAAATCTCATAAATCCTTTGAGGTCCGGAGGAATTTCCGTTGGCGGTGATGGAAAAGAGGCTTGTTCATCACCGCTTCCGGGCGAAGCCGCATCCTGCGCAAGTTCGCTAGCATTTCTTCATAAGCTTCGTCTACATCCGGTTGTGATTCTGCAAGTCCGAAATTTCTTCTTTCCAAACGGATCCAATCTCGAAAGAGTACTGCCTTTTCCAAGCTCTCCCTCATCGACGCTCTATGATCACTGATTTGAAGTCTCGCTTGACTGAAAGCGCTCTCCGATGCCACCGTTGAAGCTTGAATGGTTAAAATATCTCAAGCCATCCTTGAGAGAACCGGATAGTGTTTTTGTTTGTCCTTCGACCATTCCAAAACGTCGAAGGAGCCGTCGGGATTCTCTGATTCAAATCCCTGCGACAAATACACTTGAAGCTCATTTAGTTGTGAACAATCACCAATATTCTCACCTTGGGAACCCCTGAACTCCGTCCAAGCACTGAGGGCCTTTAGGCCAGCAGTTCTTTTAGTTGATCGTGAAGTAGACGAAGTAGGAGTTGGAATATTGGATCTAGCATGATCTAAGGCAGTTTGGTATGCATTATAAATTATTTGTGCATTTACTTTAATTGAGGCTTGTGCATCCCCAAGTGTAGCAAGTTCTTCAGGTGAAAGTGATAAAGACTTATAAATTCTAGAATACCAAAACTGTGGACCTCCTAATTTCATTGTAGGGTTTAACAGTGCGGCAACGCCAAAAATAGGGGGGATAGGGAAAAAATATTTTTTAAACTTTTCTTTCATAGAATCAATAGCAACTTCATAAATTACCCCACCCTTTGAAAATTGATCAAATAAATCTGCAAGTGCAGCAATATAAACTAAACAGTTAGAAATAGTAGGATAGTATTTCCCAGATAATTCGTTTGTTGCTATTGAAAATTGTTCTAAAAAATCTATAAGAATTTTAACGTTAATCCAATCTAGATTAGTTAGGTGCTCGTCGTCATCATCATCACTACCACCTACACGAGCATTGTAGGTTGCGCTAATTGGGTTTCTATATTCGTAGGCGACAACTAGACTTTCATACATATAGTTCCATCTAGTTGGACAGGTTTAGGAACCTTTCTTTCCCTAAGGCCAAATTCATCACATTTTTTAAAATATTCTCTTAGTCTACTTCTACGGTTTAAGTAAAATAGCCAATTAAGAGCCATTTTTACCTTTTCAATTTCTATATTTAACATTTTCATACCGTCACCAACAATTAAATGATAAATATGACAAATGCACCTAACATGAAAAATATTAGAAAATGCGGGATTTAAAGTACATGTAAGCATGCCTATTGCATTGGTGTTACTAGACGCATTATCCATTGTAACAAACATTATTTTATCTCTAATACAAAAATATCTACATATATCTGATACTGTGATAGCAATAAATTTACCTGTGTGACGTGAGTTAATAATTCTATAGGCGATAATGCGTTTTTGCATTATCCAGTCTTCGTCTATCCAATGACTTGTAACGGTTAGATAGTCACAGTCATTGGCACTTCTACCTATATCAGTAGTAATAGCAATGCGACAATCTATATGGGTAAATAAATATCGCAAATATTGTTAATATTCGTGTTTATATTTATAAATATCGGCCTTTACGGTTGCACGAGGCCATCCTTTATAAGTAAGGTTATAAACTTTTCTAATATATTGTAAAAAATGTGGGTTAGAAGGAAAGCTATATGGTAAGCACATAACAGTTTCCATTTTTGCTAATTCTTCACGATCCTTATTTGGATCGTAATATAAAATTCCACCAGTAACGGTGTTAATTCCCGGTTGGACTACATTTGAACCTGCACTAGTGTGAGTCGGATTACCTACACCCGTCCCCTCTTCCGCAGCTTTCATTTGTAAATATCTTTGTTTATCTCTAGGGTGTTTTAATATGTGCCTAGTCAAACTACCCGTAGCGCTACGGTTGCCAGTAAATTTATGAGCCAACAAAGACCCACAACTTTTACACTTAGCCTTATTTTTTTCTCTTAGTTGAGTAAAAATGATTCAAACAAGAGATGTTTCGACCCGTCTAGGAGGTCTTCTATCAAATGTAGGGGTTACTACAGGAGGGTCAGGCGAGGCATCAGTTGGGTTATTAATAGGACTAGTAGGCGTATCATCTAAATCCGGTTGGGTTTCATCTAAATCATCATTTTCCAATATATGTTGATTAGGATAAAGTAAGTTCATCGTTTGTTCATCTAATTGTTGACCCGGTGCAACATCGTGACAAAATTGGCTATCCGAAAATTAAAAACAAGGATGATCACTATCTAGAATAATAGGTACAGTAGAACGGGTAACAGGGGGAGGAGGAGTAGCTTGACTACTAGATTGACCAACTTTTTATTTTCCCTTACCCTTACCACCAAATATTTTTTTTAATGAAAAATTCATATTAATTATAATTACACTAAATAAAACAAACACAACAACAATATTAAAAATTAAAGAGTTGGAACGAGTTTACCGAATTGACGAACAACTTATTGAAAATTGAATATCATTGAAGACTTGAAGACTTGAAGACTTAAATACTTCAATTCACCAACTTGATAATTTTTCACGAAATTGGAATAATAAAGTAAGCAATTATGAAAATAATTAGAGAGAGATTGAGAGAGATTGAGAGAATTTGTGAGTAAAAATGAAAGAATGAGGGGGTATTTATAGTTGAGAATAGGTAAAAAATGTATTTATAAAAAGTTTGGGGTTAAAATAAATTTTGGGGGTCAAAATGGCTATTTTCTGAACAATAAACGGTCAAAATAATGGCCCAATGGCTAGATTTTAGAAATCTGGCCATTAGCCATTTTTTTTTTTTTTTAAAAAAAAATTTTGAAATTTGACCGTTGGGCCCGGACTAGGCTCGCCTGGCAGTCCCGGGCCTGGTGGGCTTTGTGTTGAGCCCGGCCCGTCACGGGCTTTAGAACCGCTAGGGCCCAGGCCCGCTAGGACCGGCCCATTTGGCCCACCAGGACCGCGGGCCTGTGCCGGTCCCGGGCCTAGACCGGCCCACAGTACAGCCTTACCTACCGCCTGGCTCCAGGGAATGCTACCACCGTATATCAGACCCCAGGTGCACTACCCCTGGGCGTGGCTCAGCCAGTAACAACGGTTGTACTAGAGCCCAGACCAGCCGCGACCGGCGAGCGGTAAAAGCTATAGGATAGATGGACCAGGCTACATCCTCCTGCCTTTGGCGATGAGCGACATAAGGACCCCCAAGACTTTATCGATCGTTGTAGGGATAGACTGCATAACATGAGAGTATTGGAGACCCACGGGGTAGACTTCACCACATTTTAGCTCGAGGGCAGGGCTCGTAGATGGTGGCAGTCCTATCTACTCAGCAGACCAGCAGGTTCTCCACACTTGACTTTGGATCAGTTCACACGTCTCTTTCTGGAGAGATATCCTCCACCGTCTCAGAGGGAAGAGTTACGGGGTTAGTTCGAGAGGCTCTAGCAAGATCAGATGTCTGTGACCGATTATGAGGCGAGATTCTTTGAGTTGTATCGCCATGCACTTATGCTACTCCCCGCCGATGCAAAGAGAGTGTAGAAGTTTATTGCGGGCTTGCACTATGGTATCCAGTTACTATGGCTCGAGATTTTGAGATGGGCACTCCTTAATAGGAGGTTGTGGAGATAGCTCAGAGGATCGAGGGTATCCATCAGCAGGGCTGAGAGCATGCTCCAAGGTACAAGCGGCCTCGATTTTCCGGAGGGTTCAGTGGTGCTCCGCCTGGGGGCAGAGGTCGGTTAGTGAGGGGCTAGTCTAGCAGGCCCACATATTCAGCCCCGCTGCTTTCTCGGGGTACTCCAGTCTGGCCCTATTTCAACGCTATTGCAGGGAGCTCCTATTGTCTACCGGCTATTCAGGGTTCTTCCAATGGATGTTCAGGTCTCCAGGGTCTGACTCAGGGTCAGTCATCTTCCACACCGAGTTGTTGCTACGAATGCGGGGGGCTTCGTCATGTGAGGAGATTCTGCCCCAGGATTCGGGGCAAGGCGGTACAGCAGGGCCATCAGCCCATGATCACCGCACCAATTGCTGCACCGGCCGTCCGGCCAACCAGAGGCGGAGGGTAGGTGGGTAGGGGTCGCCTTAGAGGTGGAGCTCCGTCAAAGTGGAGCTCCAGCTAGGTTCTATTCTTTCCCATCTGAACCAAATGTAGTAGCCTCAGACACCATGATCGCATATATTATTTTTGTCTACGGTAGGGATGCTTCAGTACTATTTGATCTAGGGTCTACGTATTCATATGTTTCGTCTCTATTTTCTCATTATCTGGGTGTCTCTCGTGAATCCTTGGGTGCTCCTATATTGTGTCCATGTCATTAGGCGATTATGTTGTTGTGGATCGGATTTACCGATCCTTTATTTTGACTTTCTGTTGTTATGGGACCAGAGCAGATCATCTATTGCTCGACATGACCGAATTGAGGTTATCCTGGGCATGGACTGGTTGTCTCTGTACCTTGTCGTTCTTGATTGCCATGCGTAGACTTTTACCTTGGCGATGCCAGAGTTGCCTAGATTGGAGTGGAGGGGTTCATATACTAATACATCTAGCAGGATTATCTCTTTCTTAAAGGCTTGACATATGGTCGAGAAGGGTTGTTTGGCTTATCTAGCTTATGTTTGAGATACTGTTGCAGAGACTCCCACGATTGATTCAGTGCCCGTGGTGTGAGAGTTCTCCCATGTGTTTCCTTCTGATCTACTAGGCTTGCCACCAGATCGTGATATCGATTTCAGTATTGATTTGGCGCCAGGTACCCAACCTATCTCTATTCCACCGTACCGCATGGCTTCGAAAGAGTTGAAGGAGTTGAAGGAGCAACTTAAGGAGTTGCTAGCGAAGGGGTTCGTCAGGACGAGTGTGTCACTTTAGGGTGCACAGGTATTGTTTGTTAAAAATAAGGTTTGAGAATGCGGATGTGCATTGATTATCGCAAGCTGAAAAAAGTTACCATTAAGAACAAGTACCTGTTGTCGTGTATTGATGATTTGTTTGACTAGTTGTAGGGTGCCATGGTGTTCGCTAAGTTACCATTAAGAACAAGTACCTGTATGAATTTGATGAACTGGGTGTTCAGGCTATATCTTGACTCGTTTGTCATTGTCTTCATTGATGACATATTGATCTACTCGCGTAGTATGAAGTAGCAGGAGCAGCGTTTGAGAGTTGTGCTTCATACCTTGCGGGAACAGAAGTTATATGCTAAGTTCTCCAAGTGCGATTTCTAGTTGGATTCTATAGCATTCTTGGGGCATGTTGTATCAAGTGAGAGTATTAAGGTAGATCCCAGGAAGATCAAGGAATCCAGAGTAGGCCTCGTCCTACCACAGCGACCGAGATCAGGAATTTCTTGGGGTTAGCAGGTTATTATTGTTGGTTTGTGAAGGGCTTCTCATCTATTGCGGCACCTTTGACTAGATTGACCCAAAAGGGTGCTCTGGTCTGATGGTCCGATGATTGCGAGGCGAGCTTTCAGAAGCTCAATACCGCATTGACTACAACATCGGTGCTAGTGTTGCCTTCCAGTTCAGGGATGCATACTGTGTATTGCGACGCTTCACACGTTGGCCTAGGTTGTGTATTGAGGCAGGAGGGGCGAGTTATTGCATATGCTTCACATCAGCTGAAGCCCCACGAGAAGAATTACCCGGTACATGATTTGGAGTTGGACGTGATAGTTCATGCTCTCAAGATCTAGAAGCATTATCGTTATGGGGTGTCCTGTAAGGTTTACACTAATCATTGTAGCTTGCAGCATTTGTTTAAGCAGAGGGATCATAATTTGAGGCAGCGCAGGTGGATAGAGTTACTGAAGGACCTGAGGCAGCATTATGAGTGGCGACGGATGAAGAAGGACATAGTTGAGTATGTAGCGAGATGCCTAAAATGCCAGCAGGTTAAGTATGAGCACTAGAGGCCAGGTGGCCTACTTCAGTAGATGGTTATACCAGAGTAGAGATGGGAGTGAATCACTATGGACTTCGTAGTTGGGCTGCCGCGGACGTTGAGGAAGCTTGATGTCGTTTGGGTCATTGTCGACAGGCTGACCATGTCGGCACACTTTATTCCAGTGATGACTACGTATTCTACAGAGAGATTGGCCCAGATATACATTCAGGAGATTGTCTGGTTCCATGGTGTGCCTATTTCCATCATTTCAGATAGAGGCCCTCAGTTCATTTCACATTTATGGAGATCAGTGAAGAGCGAGTTAGGTACCCCGGTAAAGCTCAGCACAGCCTTTCATCCGCAGACTGACGGGCAGTCGGAGCGGATAGTTCAAATATTAAAGGACATGCTCAGAGCGTGTGTGATTGAATTCGGAGGGCAGTGGGATTAATTCTTGCCTCTGGTCGAGTTTTCTTATAACAACAGTTACCAGTCCAGCAGCGAGATGGCTCCATTTGAGGCTTTATATGGTCGGCGATGTCGTTCGCCCATCGGATGGTAGCCCAGCGAGGCTAGGTTATATGGCACTGATTTAGTGAAGGATTCCTTGGAGAAGGTAAAGTTGATTCAGGAGCAACTTCGTGCAGCACGGTCTAGATAGAAGAGTTACGCGGATCAGAAGGCGCGTGATTTATCATTTATGGTAGCGAGAAGGTTCTCTTGAAAGTCTTGCCGATGAAAGGTATCATGAGGTTCGAAAAGAAGGGCAAGATGAGCCTCAGGTTTATTGGCCCATTTAAGGTATTGAGGCGAGTTTGGGAGGTTGCTTATGAGCTTGCTTTACCACCCAGTCTATCGGGAGTTCATCCGATTTTCCATGTGTCTATGCTCCGGAATTACTATGCTGATAGGTCGCGTGTGTTGGATGACAACACGGTTCAACTAGATGAGAGCTTGGGTTATGAGGAGGAGCTAGTTGCCATTGTTGACAAGCAGGTTCGCCTGTTGAGGTCTAAGAAGATTGCTGTAGTAAAGGTCCAGTGGAGGGCTCAACCAGTCGAGAAGGCGACTTAGGAGACCGAGGAGGAAATGCGGAGCCGATATCTACACGTATTCAGCGCTACAGGTATGATTCTAGGTCCATTCGAGGACGAACATTTGTTTAAGAGGTGGAGAATATAACGACTCGATCAGTCATTTTGCTTTCTAGATCCCCGTTCTCCTAGTTTTATGACTTACGGGGATGGTTGGTTTGGTTTTGGAAGGTTTCGGGTTGAAATCAGAACATTTGGTTCCTTAATAGTGGCCTAAGATGGCCAAGTTTGACTTGAGTCAACATTTTTAGTAAAGGACCTCGGAACCGGGATTTGATGGTTCCAATAGGTTTGTATTATGATTTTGGACTTGGGCGTGTGTTCGGATCGAGTTTCTGGTGATCCGGAAGAGTTTTGGCGCTTAATGTTGAAAGTTGGCGCATTGAAGGTTTTCAAGTTCAATAAATTTGGTTTGAAGTAGACATTGGTGTTATCAAGGTTTGTTTGGGTTTCTGAGCCTGGGAATAGGTATGTATGGTGATTTATGACTTGTACGCAAAAATTGGTGTCATTCCGAGTTGTCTAAGTAAGATTCGATGCATTCAGAGCTAGTTAAGAAGTTTTGAAGTTCATAAGATGATTCAATTTCATTTTGGGATGTGATTCTTAGATTCGATGTTGTTTGACATGTTCCAAGGTTTTGAGCTCGTCCATTTTATGTCTAAGAAATTTTTGGTATGTTTGAACGAGGTCCCGGGGCCTCGGGTGCTATTCGAATGATGTGCGGAACATGTTTGAACTTAGAAAATTGTTGAAGGTTACTGGAATCTGGTATTTTCACACCTGTGAAGAAATGGCTGCACATGCGGCACCGCAGAAGCAGCTGACTAGCCGCAAGAAAGAGCTTTGGCTAAGAGGGCTGAGTCCGCAGGTGCAGCGGGGGAGCGTTGGTGCGTAACCGCATAAGCGGTAGAAATGCGCAGAAGCTAACCAGAGTTGAGGGGGCAGGCACACAGGTACGGGGGCTCGACCGCATCTGCGAACCCGCATCTGCGAAGAAGGGATCGTAGAAGCGAATGAGGGCTGGATGAGCTAGAACCGCAGATGCGGAAATGTTCCGCAGGTGCGAATTCGCAGAAGGGGGTTTTGGACCGCATAAGCGGTGAGGCGAGACCTTAGTGAGGACCGCAACTGCGATGTATTTTCCGCAGATGCGGAGGCGCAGAAGCGAAAATCGATGGTCATAAGGGTGCATTTATATCGGGACTTAGGCTCATTTTCTCTCATTTCACTTTGGGTTGGTCGATTTTAGAGCTCTTGGAGAGGGAGTTTTCACCTATCATTGTAAGGCAAGTAATTGCTACTTAACGTGAGTTTAATACACAGATTTTGGGAAGATTTTAACATGTAAATTGTGAAAATTATAGGATTTTGTTGAAAAACCTAGGTTTAGATAAAAATTGGATTAGACCACGAAAAAGATTATGGAATTGGGTAGAAATTATATATTTGTGTTCGTGAGGTTATGGGTAACATTTAATTACAAAAATTTTCAAAATCCAGTCACATGGGCTCGAGGGTAAATTTGTGAAATCTTGCAATTTGGGTTGGGTAATAACTTTAATAGTTAAATTATACACTTTTGAGCATATATTGATTAATTTGTACTACATTTGGCTAGTTTCAGATTGTGTAGCACCGATTTGAGGCTTTTAGTGTGAATTGTGAATCGGGAAGAGAACTTTTGGAAACAAGGTAAGTCTCTTTCCTAACCTTGTAAGAGGGGATTATCCCCGTAAGTGTTATAAATGGTTGGTTGCTAATAATTGTGGATGCTACGTGCGCATTATGTGACGAGAGTCCACGCGTAGCTAAAATTATGCCTATGTCCGGGTAGTTTTGGACTCTATCATGTATTACTTGTATTGTTTGCACCCAATTAGTTAGTTTAATTGCTTAAATTATAATTGAAATTGTAAAAAGTATTTTTAAAAACTGAGCCTCATTACTTTGATTTTTGGCGTGTTACTTGACTGTTGGTGGAGATTATGCCTTCTTTAAGAATTATTCTTATGTGGTAGCCGTTAATCGGAGTTCATATAGTATTTTCTATTCCTGTGGATCAGGCCGAATGCGTCGGCAGTATATTAGATGTATCCATATGATTCTTGCAGGTCGACCCTCGGGAGTGTAAACACTATTTTGGATCGGGTTGTACGATCGCGGCATAAATCGTGCGTGATATTGCTCAAAGTCCGATTATACGTGATATTTCTTCTTGATCTGAGACTAGAAAATTACTTGGTGGTTCTTATGTGTTAAATACTTGGTCCGTGATAGTTGGAGACTTTAAATTAATATTTTATTTTGGAATTGTAAATTCTGTTTCTTATCTCACTATTGTTGTTGTATTTCATTTCTACTTATGATTTCTGTATGTTATTTATTGACCCTTAGTAAGTGTCGTTGTCGATCTCTCATCACTACTTCTTCGAGGTTAGACTGGATACTTACTGGGTACATGTTGTTTATATATTCACGCTACACTTCTGCACTAATCATGCAGGATCTGAGGTAGTTGCATTTGGTGGCCCGTCAGGCGCGTACCCCCGCTACCCGGAGACTTAGTGGTGAGCTGCTTCTTACGCTCCGTTCTGTAGCACCCGGAGCCTCTTCCTTGTTGTATTTATTTTTCTGTCTATCTTACTCCAGACAGTAATGTAGGAGATTTTGTATATTCTACTAGTTTGCTCGTGCACTTGTGACGCCAGATTTTGGGTGATCCTAGTAGAGATTCATGGTTTTTGATTGTTAAATTCACTACTTCCCTTTTATGTTAAGATTATGTTTTACATTACTATGATCACCTAATAATTGTTTCTTTATCAAATGAAAATCACTAACTTTAAAATTTTTAACCGAACAATTAAATGGATAGTCATCGTTGGCTTGCCTAGCGGCAACGTTGGGTGCTATCACGGCCTATAGTGGGAATTGGGTCGTGACAGTTATGCCCTATTCGAAAAGTAATAAATATTGGGTTTAAGCTTATACACCTTTAATTTTTCATTATCAATATACTTTAAAACTATGAGTAGCTAAGTGTTGAGCTATAATATGTAAATGATCGAAGTTATATACACAGATTGTATTGAAATTTAATTTTTAGCTTATATAGTTTAACCTGTCATTCCAAGTTAGTTACTGCATTTTTCTCATATTAATAGTTAGGTTTTATAAAATGATAGTGGATTGGTTTTTACATCATAAGTTAGACCGACACTACTAGAAGTGCAATACTGCCAAAATCGGTCGGAAAAGAAACCGACCAAAATCGGTCCGAAAAAAATAAATTGATCACAAATTTCAAATAACAAACTTCACATAAATATACCGACCACCATCAGTAGGCAAATATGGTCCCACAGTAAAGAAACACTGCTTTATCTGACACATTTGAAAATTTTGATCGATGTTGGTCATAAAATGGTCAATCTTTGATCAAATCTTGGTCAGACTTGCATATTATCTACCATAAAAAGTTTAATTAAAATACAGACCGATGTCGGTCGAAAATCTTAAATTTTATATATATATATATATATATATATATATATATATATATTCTCCAATCGTGTGATTTGACCGAGTATATGTTGTTGTTGCCAGAATTAAGTTTTAATATAGCACTATATCTTATAGCACTATACATTTTATCTTTAAATGTGTAATAGCGTGTTGGATGTCGATGATTAGACTCGAAACTTAATATTTAATTTACTAAGGCCGTAGGTATGCCCGAGCGTCTTGCCTGTTAAAATCAAGAATGATGCATGTTCTAGGTTAAATATAAATGTTAAAAACAATATCCTAGGTTAATCGAATATAATTGATTTTTCAATTGATCCACTGATCAAGTATCCGAGCAAAGTACAAATAAGGTGATCAAGAATAAAACATCCTAGCACGTTTTACACTATATTATGTCAGTGCCTTATATATACTTACATACTCTAAGTAATTTACACTTAGATTGTCACGACCAAAAACTCACTATAGATCGTGATGGTGCACAATGTCGCCGTTAGGCAAGCCAACGGTACTACGAACGCATTTATTCATTTTATTAATTTTGAAATCATGAATTTTATTAAATAAAGAAATTTGCGTCATTTAGAATCATGGATAAATACACAATTAGTAAGATATAAAGATGAAAGGTGACAATGATGTGCAATCCCATAAAATATCAACTAAAACACTCCCAAAACACGGCGCCACAAGTGCATGAGCGTCTACGAAAGAGTGCAATCATAATACAACATTTGTGTGGACTATAAAATAGGCAGGATAAAGTAAATAAATAAGATGGAGACTCTGAGGGCTACGGTGCATAACATAGAGAGAAGCTCACCATAAGGTCTCCTCAACAGTTGCGCCTACGCGCCAGGATGACCACCAAATGAACCTGTCCTGCACGTGTAGTGCAGAAGTGCGGCATGAGTACGTAAATCAACGTGTACCCAGTAAGTATCTAGCCTAACGTCGGAGAAGTAGAGATGAGCAATCGACATCAACACTTACTTGTGGCCCAATAAATAATGTGCAAGAATCATAGGCCGGCATGAAATACAACAAGATTAATAGGGCAAGGAATAATAGATTACAAAATCTGTTAGCAAAATATCATCAATTTAAAATCCTCAGGTGCCACACGCTATCTCCACAATATAAGAACCATCAATTAAATATTTGATCTCAGATTATAGAAGAATATCATGAAATTTCCAAGTTCAATCAAGAAGGTAATCTCATGGGTAATTCGGACTCCTAATGATTTTACACATGAATTATGTCGAGGTCGTTCCATCTGATCCATATAGTTGTGTACATACGCTGCCAAGGTCGTACAGCTCGATCCCCTAGGAAGAGAAGAAACTTATCGACTTACAACTCGCGTATTTACTATAGGGCCAGAGACACAACATAAACATGATATTTACCATCACTTGATTATCCTGCCAAATAGCTCACGGAATTGAGATTCGATCTAACATGATCTTTATCAGCTCTTACTTATAGTCTTCAAATAATTAAGCTAACAATTAAATTCAACTAATACAGGTTATTGCATGGTAAAGTCCTAGGTCTACCCAGACATAAACATGAATCTAGCTATGTACGGACTTTCGTCACCTCGTGCGTACGTGGCCCCCACAACAAGTAACACATAACAAATACACACCTACAGGGTAGTTTCCTACTCACAAGGTTAGACAGGAGACTTACCTCGCTCTGAAGTTCCATAATCGGCTCCAACGCTCCTCTAACATCTCAACCAATGCTCGTCGATCCGAAACTAGTCAAACAACGTGTAAATCAATTAAAATATACTTCAATGCTTATAATTTAACAATTTATAACAATCCTCAACTCCGTCGAAGTCAACCCTCGGCCCCACGTGCCCGGATTCTGAAACGTTTCGAAAATAAACATTACCCATAACACCACAAACACAAATATATCATTTATTCTTAATTCCATGTCTAATTTTGTGGTCAAAATAAAAATAAAAAATAAAAACAAATGGCAAATTCTAGGTCTTCTGCCAAAAATCCAACATTTTCCACTTAAATTCTTGAATTAACAAGCCTAAATTTGTGTATTTAACTCACAACGTGTAGAAATCACTTACTTCATGATTGATGATGAAAATGGCACTCCAAAATCACTCCAAAGTCGACTCCCATGGAAGAAATGAAGTGAAAATGAGCCAAACCCACGATTTATAACAACACTGCCCAGCTTGATCTTCTTCGCGAAAGCAACCTCACGCTCGCGTTTGCGAAGAGCAACCTGTCCCAGTTCCAAAACTCCTTTACGTGAACGTGAGATAGGGGTCGCGAATGCGATGCTTCACCAGGCTATCTCTTCGCAGGCGCGGCCACTCCACCACGAACGCGAAAGCCAAGCTTCCAGGTCCATACCTTTCCCCTACACGAAGCGATAGCCTGTCGCGAATGCGGTGCACATCCGCCCACACCTTCGCGAACATGGGACCCAATCGCGAACGTGATGAACAAAAATCCCCCAGTTCAATACTTCTTCGCGAATGCGTCTCTCCCTCCGTGTTTGCGAAGAAAAAAACCATCACCAGCAAACCAGCAATAGCAAATCATCCAAACTTGGTCCGAAACCATACTAAAACACACATGAGGCCCCCAGGACCCCGTCCAATCACACCAACCAATCCCAAGACATGACACGAACCTGCTTGAGGCCACAAACCACACCAGAAAACATCCAAACTACGAATCAATGATCAAGATCCTTCTTTCAACTTTCTAACCTTCAAACTTCAACGAACGCGTCTGAACCATATCCAAACATTCCGAAATGACACCCATCTTTACATACAAGTCACAAATCACGATAGGAACCTATTTCAAGGCTCGGAACCCCAAATAGACATCGATAACACGAAAGTCCACTTCAAGCCAAACTTAGGAATTTCTAAAACCTTCAAAATGCCAACTTTCCACAATAAGCGCTAAAATGCTCTTGGGCCACCCGATACTCAACCTGAACATACGCCCAAGTCCGAGTTCATCATACGAACTTACTGAACCTTCAAATTGGGATTCCAAGGTAAACAAAAGTAAAACATTGGTCAACTCTTCCATTAAAGCTTCCGAATTGAGAATTTTCCATCTGAATCAACTCCGAACTTCCTGAAATTCAATTCCAACTACGCGTCATAAAACATGAAGTGAAGCTACTCAAGGCCTCAAACCGCACAACGACGTGCTAGGGCTCAAAACGACCAGTCGGGTTGTTACATTCTCCCCCACTTAAACATACGTTCATCCTCGAACGTGCCATGAACCGCTACGGAATTTCCCAAAACCACTATTTAACACCTCGCACCTACCCGTGCCACCACAACCCATGTGAGCATATTAGCTCGAGCCAGACTGAAGATCCTTCCGGCTGCCTTAGTGCACAAGCCTTAGAATTGAATTCCAACATCTGGAATTCTCCAAGAGACCTGATTCTAACATACGAACACCGTAACAATCTCAACCTGCTGTACCAAATATGATCATGCACTAATGTTGAAACCATATAATGCACCGCACAATTCATATGCCCATAATAACATCTTCCAACCGTAGAAGTTGTACATTCACTAACCTGATGTCATAGTCTACCTCATGATATGCATAAGCCTTGTTCCAACCCTCGTGGTACTGTAATGAAGAAAGTGAGATGCAAAAGCTCATAACCGCTTGCCAAACCAATAAATCATGGAATCACCCCGCTTGACAAGAACTATTACCTCATTCTGAACCGAATAGTGACATTTTCTCTTTAATATACCTTACATATATCTAATGGCAGTGATCTCAGGTCCAATAACCTCGTCTCACCCAGTATAAGTTGCTCGGGCAATAAGCCACCGCAAATACCATCTAAAATCTCATATGATACCATCAGTGCGCCAACAAGCTACAACTCAAATATGACCCATAAGGAAGAGCAGACTCTGACAAAGAACTATCCAGCCCGCGTAATGAATAAAACGGCCAAACATATGCTATGAACCTATCTCAGAGATGAGAAATAAGGCACACAAAATAAGTATAAAAAAAATGGCACTCAACATCTCACTATTGCAGCGTGCAACCTGATCCACACATAATACAGTTGCGGCATGCAAGCCGATCCAAGCATCATACTCGTGGCGGCTTGCCACCCGGTCCACACATAACTATCAATAAGAAAATACTCATCAAGTCATAATGCTCAAATCCACGAAATGCCCGAATGGGGAAACGAATAGCGTCATGCGCTACAAAACTCAAGCACGACTAAGGTGCTATAACAACCTGCATCCTGAGAGCCATCTTGCTCATCTAACACCACAAGCTACACGGGATCACAACTCATGTGCGAATACTCAAGCCGTCTCACAACCCACATGGCATAATAGAATACTACATAGAATAGCTGACGACAGGAATAACATCCAATGCTCGAAGAGTCCTCCATAAGCAATGAAATGTTGAATGAACACATTCGACTTGATGTAGAGCACACATTCAAATTATATATACCAACGAACCCCAAGCTGATTCCGATCATCCCCAACTAGGTCAATAACCTCTCGAGGACCCAAAATGACCCTATCCATTACACATATGATCGACAGTCAAATCCAAAACGACTTCCGCAGTCAACAACCAAAGGTACAGAATGCCTCTCAGGCATAAACTCTCCCATTAGCGACAGTACCAGAATTTCCATACCTGATTCCAACCTCCAACAATCAAATGACTAACACGTCACACTTATACAATCTTCCCATGGGATATACTCCCACAACCTCCCGCACCAGGTAGCAAAAGCTGAACATCAATGGTCATCGACCATGTTATTTCTATGGTACTAGCCAAGCATCCGCATTTCAATACCCAACACTCCTACCACGAAACAAACCATCCTCTGGCTACCCGAAAATAGAGCCAGCATACTCAGAACATTTTAAATCCTCCCCACTCCTCCGAGTTCATGACATTCTTGTCAATATCGAACCGCACCCTTGATCCTCAACTTCCAATTTCCATACCACTCACTACACCTATCATGTCGCTATGCGAGAGTACAAGCATTACATCACTACCTTTGAACCACCAATAGAATAAACACTTTATCGGCTAGAACCCTTTCACTCAACAAATTTAGAAAGAACAATTGCCACACGCAACCGAATTCCTATAACTACAGAAAATGCAAACCTCAAGACAGAGTCTAACCTGCCATAACTCTTCTGGGATCCTTCCCCGATGGCGCATAAACACCTTGCATATACGCGGTTTTCCCACATAATTCACATAACAAATAGTTCAGCGAGTCCTAATTCTCTCAAGTCAATGTTAGATGCAACACTTACCTCACTCCGCAACCAAGTCAATCAACCAACCACGGCCTTGACTTTTGAACAAGCCTCCAAACCAACCAAATCTAACCAATTATTGATCAAAAAATTCAAAATAAGCTTTAGAACTATTCATGAAAGGAAAAGGTTCGATCTTTAATCAATTTGGAACAGTCAACAAAAGTTAACCCCAGGACCACTTGGTCAAAATCCGAAATTCGGATCAAAACCCGATTACCCATTCGACCCGATCCCGATTATGTGATTTGTTTCAAATTCCGACCTCAATTTGAGGTCTAAATCTCAATTTACAAAATTCCCAATTTCTACCCAAATCCCTAATTTCTACCATGGAAATCCTAGATTTAATGTTAAAAACACATGAAAAGTATTGGGTAATTGAAAGAAAATGGATTAAAGTTGCTTACCAATGAATTTGAAAAGAAAAATCTCTTAAAAAAATCACCTCTAGATTGTTTAGGGTTGAGAAATGGTGTATAATGAGCTAAGTCCCGATTTTTCCCTCTTTTACCGAGCTGCAGATGTCGCAATTGCGAACAAGAATGCGAAACAAAGGTTGCAAATGCAAACTTTGCATCAGAAGCCCAAAAGTCACAAATGTGACAAATTGTCTGCAAATGCAAACTGCCCCCCTTTCTCAAATGCGGCCAACTTCTTCGCAAATGCGAAGATACCCCAACTTAACACTACATCGCAATTGCAATGCCAGAGTCGCAAATGTTGACACAACATCCATCGCAAATATGACTCCTTCTTCGCAAATGCAAAGTCCCAGCCCCCAGCTGATGTGCCGGAGAATTTTGGCACATTTTGATACTACTTGCTTAGATTTTAACTTGTTTTACGTGCAAATTTCCTTGGTACTTATGTAATTTTAGTGTATTTGCAGTATATCAAGTGTAAGGACCTAAAAGCGTGGAAAAGAGCTCAAAAAGCCAACTAAAGACAAGAAAAGAGCAGAAAAGCATGCAGAGGCGATTATGCTATCGCAAACAGCACATGCGAGCCGCATACTTCACGTCAAAATTGCAACTTGAGATAGACTTCTGGGAAAAATTTCATGTCAACAATGCGGTCGCATATGCGACTGCATAATTGTTATGCGAGCCGCATAGGTGTACATAGATATCGCAGACACAAGCAGAGTTTTGGGTGCAGTTCAGAGTCAGAAATGCGATCGCATCTGCGATCGCATAACTGGAATGCTAACCGCAGAATCAACAGCAGATCAAGTATGAAGTTTACTGTATGATGGAATCGCGATGCAGAATGCGGTCGCATATCTTTAATGCAGACCGCATATCCTGAATGCTATGAAGGCAAAACCTAGGGGTGAAATCTGCGACAGGCGTGTAAGAATTGCGGACCACATTTCTGTTATGCGATAGAAATGCGGTCGCATTGTTGACTTCAGGGGAAAATCAGTCCGAATTTCATCTCGATTTTTGGGCCTCTATAAATAGGTCTAATAGGGTTTTGTGGGAACTATCTTGTCAGAATTTAGAGCAGAAAGTACAAGGCTTGAATTATTTGATTTCTTGGAAGCTTTTGGATCAATTATCTTCTACTTTGTAAGTGTTATGACAATTATTATTCTTTCAATTTCAATTTTTAGCATGAGTAGCTAATTCTAAACACTAAGGTTGTGAACCCTAAATGGGTATGATGTTATTGGGTGTTTGATATTGAATATATTTTCAACGGTTGATTGATATTTGTTTACTTCTCATTCTTTAAACAATTGTTGGTGGTTGCAAACATTAACAAACGCTATTGAATTCCATCTTTGCTTGGGAAAGCGGGGTAGAATTTGGTAGAAGTAAATAACAAAGACTCAAGGCTTTAAACCTTGTTTAATAAAATCTCTTAGGAATAAGTGGATTTTAATTTGGTAGAAATTGATTGTTCTTAATCACAACTCTTTTGTATTTGGGAATATCATAAAGAGGAAATATTACCCAACTATTGGAAGATATTGGGTAGTCAATTAGATATCATTTGCATATCAAAAGATTCTTCCATTGGAAATATATCATATTGACATCGATAGCATTATACTTCATAAAGGGGGACACAACCTTGGTTTCCTTAATCATATTATTCATATTCGTAATATTGCAATT
>MCJB01021036.1:0-56823 GCA_002018475.1 Nicotiana obtusifolia
ACCAAGTACGAGAATATATACCTAAACTAGCAGAAAATTTAAAACCATTACAGAAAAAATTAAAGAAAGATGTAGAATATCACTTTGATAATAAAGATAAATTACATATACAAAAGATAAAAATTATGTGTACTAAATTACCAAAACTATACTTTCCTAATGAAACCAGAGAATCTATATACATAGTTGAAACATATTCAAGTAGCCATAGCTATGGAGGAGTACTTAAATATAGATATATAAATGAAAAAATAGAGCACCATTGTAGGTATTACTCAGGATCATATACTGAACCACAATTAAAATGGGAAATAAATAGAAAAGAATTATTTGCTTTATATAAATATTTATTAGCCTTTGAACCATATATTGTGTATAGCAAATTTATTGTAAGAACAGATAATACTCAAGTTAAGTGGTGGTTAACCAGAAAAGTACAAGACTCAGTTACGACAAAGGATATACGGAGACTGGTATTAAATATTCAAAATTTTACATTTACAATAGAAGTAATTAAAACTGACAAGAATGTTATGGCAGATTACATATCAAGAGAAAGGTACACAGACAGATAATATACCAGAAACAACTACTGGAGATCTATATACAATCCTTTCCAAGTTGTCTATACAAATAGATGGCATGGGAAGAAGATTGCAAAATCTAGAGGAAGCTAGTAGTCAGCAGCATGACTATAAACGTGCGGAACTACACAAAACAACTAGCAGTCAGCAGCATGACTCAAAACATGCGGAATTAGAAGGAGACGATGGGAAACTCCTAAAAACCCATAACAGTGTTTGTATTGATGCAGGAACTACAGCAAGCAGCAGCACATCTACACCGAAGTTACCTATAAAACCAAAAAACAAGAACCTCAATAAATTATTTGAAAAATCGTATACTACAATACCAAAAAACCCAGTTATAATACAACCTCAAACCACTACTTATTCCGAAAGCTTAAACCAAACCAAGAGAACCTATAACTATCCCGTACATATATAGACAACATGCACAAATTACAAACATTCTTTAACCTAAACCCAAGATCCAAGAATACAACTAACCCAGAAAAAGACTATATAACAGCACACCTACAAAGACACAATAAACTTATTGCTTTACCAGGAACCAACCCAAACCTAGTAAATACCTGCTATAACTATGGATTACTAAGTACAGTATATACATCGACAGGAGAAGAAATAGCTACTATTACGGAATTATATAAAGCATTTACTACATACAAAAGAATTACTAAAGGAACACTTTTTTATATAAAATTTTATACTGCACCAGCGGAGATATTATATGATGAAGTAAAACCTATCATACAAGTCATTAAGATTGGACTTACGAGAGAAATGATCATACCAGAACAAATCGACATACAGCCGGAAATACCTAAGGCAGAGATTTCAGAATTCTTTGCAAACAAAAGACTTATTGGACTAGCTACAATACTCAGTGAATTAGCAAATACCTATATGAATGAGCTATCTATGTGGACATATTATTCAAGGGAACAAATTATGATTTATTCACATTCAAGAGAAATTAGAAGGCAAGATATGGAGGACATACGACAATGGGTTATCAGCCTATTAAAGCCAGAACAGATACCGATTACAAGAGCTATTAAGAAATTTTTTATTTCAGAGGACTTATTGTTGAGATATTGCAAAATCATAGGACCTAAATACCCAGATCACATATGCTCGAAATGCAACGGAGAAGATAATGTTATACCAGAATTTAGCATGGAGTGATTTCTTGGAAGACTCCACAACTACCACAATAAATGAATAAAGAAAAGAAGACAAAGAAAAAAGAGGAAAATCAATGAATGAAGAAAATGATGGAAGATGACTGACAAAGCAAAGAAAAAAGAAGAAAAGATACTACACCTACCACAAATAATGAGGAAAGAAGAAAAAGAAGATCAGGAAAGAGGAAAGAGCAAGATGGCCGACAAAGAAAATGAGAAGACAAAGACATAAAGTAGAAGACGACAACTACAACAGCGATATAAAGAAAGCATCTACTTTACTTTTTATTCTTTAATTTCTAGCCGTCCAAATGTAAAGTTAAGGACGAATAACTTTTTCTTTAACTTTTAATTAGAACCGCCCATCTGTAAAGTTGAAGGGCACTTAAGACTTTTTGTTAATAGTTTTTCTTGTATAAATAGGAGAAGAAGGAGAATGACACGACACACTTCACTCAACTCTCTCTCCATTCTAAAAACTCTCTGTAAAATATTTAGAAATAAACTACTTGTTCATATATGGAGCATATATCACAAACTAATTCAACTACTTCACCAAACAATCTACCTACAGAGGTATGTTTATTTATCATTATGAATAGCTAAACTCATATATTCCTGATAATCTCTTAAATGTTATACTAGTTTAATCATGTTATAGTATTGTTTTGCTGAACATTTTTAGTAAGTTTGCCATATGAGTTAGTAGGCTGAGAGTAGTCAAGCCCAAGCTATGCCATCCTATGGTGGAAACCGGAAAAGGCAAGGAAGCCGTGTTAAGGGGAGCACACAGTGTTGAGGCGCTGCTAGGGTAGATGATTGAAGCCGAAAAAATATGGTAGTGACTAAACGAAATGTTCAGAATAACTTTAGTATAAGATGATAAAATTAGAATAACATATTAGAGATTAAAGGGAATAAATGTTTAGAATTAATGAAAATGATGAATACTTATTTGTGAGATAACAATCAACAATATAAGATACTAGTACTATATCTACTTAGAAAACTTAATAATGATGTTAAAGAAAAAATATTTGACCTATTAATTGTGGAAGAAATAATAGAATATACCGAAACGATGCAGCTAATAAATCAACAATGGTATATAGCTAATAACATAGACTTATATGACCTAGATATATATTCAGATTAATGAATATAAATTACGAATATCTAGAATACTGGATAAAAACTATGAGAACACAAGATTTATTAGAAAAATTACTTACAGATAATATATCAGACTATCTTAGAACACATGATACAGAATATTTAGAATTTATTAATGAAACCATTAAAGAAATAAAAAGACTAATACCACTAAAAGAAGAATACTACAAAAAAGCCTTCCCTGGTTAGCATAAAAATAACAAAATGAATTCCGCTAGTAAAAATTGGATATTTTTTCTTTAACATCATTATTAAGTTTTCTAAGTAGATATAGTACTAGTATCTTATATTGTTGATTGTTATCTAACAAATAAGTATTTATCATGTTTATCATATTCTAAACAATTTTATTCCCTTTAATCTCTATATATGTTATTCTAATTTTATCATCTTATACTAAAGTTATTCTGAACATTTCGTTTAGTCACTACCATATTTTTTCGGCTTCAATCATTCCTAGGAGAATTAGGAAAAATTCAAAATCCCGCATCACAGGGTCCAGTAACGTTTCATGCCAATTCCTTCAAATTTTTCTTATATTTGTATCTCTTCTTTTTTTTTTCTCTTCCATTTGCGGGGACAAACACCAGAGGGTCTCCCCCCTTTGTCTCCCTCATTTGTATTCTTTTATTTTGCTTTCATTTTCTTCTGCATTTTATTTAATTTTGCTCCAAATCTCTTGATCTTCATACTACTTTATTTATGTACAGTTAAAATATAACATTACGCGTAAAGTAACATAATTAATACTCAAAAGATGATTAAAAGTACTAGATGAGGCGGAAATGGTTAAATATATGCACTTTTGACCCAACATCAATCTGATGGAAAATGTGAGGTTCGCATTTGCATACTTGGCCTCACATTTCTGATAGGGGAGCCGGAAGGCCAGCTTTTGCGGTTGCGAGGCGGCAAGACTATTGCATTTGCGATGGATGTGTCACATTTGTGATGGATGTGTCGCATTTGCAATGGTAGAGTTGCATTTGCAATAGTCTTGGTCGCATTTGCGATGTCTGATGCTCAGGGAATTTGTTCGCATTTGCAACCCCGGGGTCGCACTTGCGAGGGTTGCATTTGCAAGCCCCAAGTTGCAATTGCAACATTTTTGACTGGGTTATTATTTGATATTTCGGAATTTTAGCTCATTCTCTCATATTTTGAATACTAAACTTAGAGAGGGGCGATTTTACTTGGATATATTCATACAAGAATTAAGGGTAAGTGTTACTCATTTTTGGTATTATTTCAAGAATATCAATATATATTTGGACTCATGAGATAATGGGTGGTCGTGATCTGCCCCTTGACTCGGGTTTCTATCTTGTAGGTCCGGGATTGACTTTTTTTGACAGTTTAGAAATAGATTAAAGATCGAAGCTTTAGTATTTGGAATTGATTTCTACAGCTTTGTTTGATGTTATTGAATCGTATTTAGCTAGATTCGAGCTAGTGAGAGTTGATTTCTAAGGGAAATGTGATCTTGGAAGGTTGATTTAGGTCTGGTGCAGTAAGTATCTGGCCTAATATTGATGTTTAGGAATAACCCTTATGATGTGACTTTATTTGGATAATTGGGATATGTTAAAAATGGCGTATATACGAGGTGACAGGCGTATATACGAGGTGACAGGCGTATATACGATTCAACCAGATTAGATTTTAGGCGTCTATTATGCCTTGTTCGGATTGTATGCTTTGTATGATTCATGTTTAATAATTTGTAAGATTACATGAATTTCTTGAATCATGCTAGAGACCATGAGTAGACTTCGATTTCCTGATTAAGCACGATACTTGTTATTGTATGGCGTACCCACCTAATCTAAGTTGTAGTTGTACACATCGCACATGCATACACTTTAGCATGTTATGTGCCACCATCCATGAGTATGTGATTTGCTATCCATTGTTCGTATATGTGTATTCTTATATATGCTTTTTGTGATATGGACTGGATTGACAGCACATGAACAATCCATATAGGTTGAGTTATTATAGCATATGAGTTGTCCATGTGCAGTTGTTATTAAAATGGCACGTGAGTTGTCCGTGCAACGTATGGATAAGGATCCATCTCCCTGGGGTCGTTCTCTCATGTTTCAATCTTGATGCCGTACACGCGAATTATGAAAACTGATCAGTGTTTGAGATTTTATGTATCTTCTCTATATGCAAACTCCTTGGATGTATACATGATTTTACAACATATTCTCTATATACTAGTTTCGGAATATATACATGTCTTTCTATGCATATCTTTCTCTATATGATGCTTTAGTTGATGAAATGTTTCACGGTACATATCTTCTCGATATGTTAAACTGTGTACCTTGACTGGTTTATTAATGCATATCTTCTCTATATGATGAACTATTAGTTGTTTACAATACTTATGCATATGTCCTCTATGTGCATTATTGCCCGTATCAAAACCTTATTCTCAGATTCTAGTACAGTTATTATGTACATATATATTCATGAACTATATAGGTTTGATTAGTGAGTATCATTCACCACACTCGTCACTACCTCACCGAGATTAGATGTGATACTTACTGAATACATGGGGTTGGTTGTACTCATACTGCACTCTGCACTTAATTGTATAGATCCATATGGTGGACCCAACTGAGTGTTGTTGTTGCTGCTGTTGAGATGCGAGGTAAAGTTCCATTCCCGCTTGCAGTCCCTGGCATATCTTTCTATCCTCATTACTGTTATTTCTTCAGACAGTGTACTGTATTAGTAGACATGTATTCATATATTAGAGCTCATAACTCAGTGTTACTAGTTCCTGGGAATTTGTTTGTATTGACTTGGTTTCTATCTATGTTTATTCGACTTTTAGACTCATTTACTTTGTATTTATTATTATGTTATGCTCTTGTTTTATGATTGGCTTGCATAGCAAGTGGGTAAGAAGCTATGACAACCTGTGGTAGTTTTTAGATCGTGACAATTTTGCTCTACAATCTAGTTTGTGTAACGACCCGACAAGTTGTTTTTCTTTCTAGATCCCCGTTCCCCTAATTAAGACTCCTCGTTTGTGCTTTTACTATTTTATGACTTCCGTGGATGGTTGCTTTAGGGTTAGAAGGGTTTGGGTTTGTATTGGGACGCGTAGTTCCTTAACAGTGGCCTAAGATTGCCAAGTTTGACTTGAATCAACATTTTGGATAAACGACATAGGAACCAGGATTTGATGGTTCCAATAGGTTCGTATGATAATTTTGGACTTGGGTGTGTGTTCGGATCGGGTTTAGGTGGATCCTAGAGTGTTTGGCACTTAATGTTGAAAGTTGGCACATTTAAGGTTTTTTAGTTCTTTAAATTTAGTTTGAAGTAGAGTTTGGTTTACTGAGGTCCGTTTGGGGTTTGGAGCCTAGGAATAGGTCTGTATGGTGATTTTTGACTTGTACGTAAAATTTGGTTTCATTCCGAGTGGTTTAAGTATGATCCGACGCGTTCGGAAGTTGAATAGTTTGAAGTTCATAAGTTGATTCAATTTGGTGTTGGGGTGTGATTATTGTTTCAATGTTATTTTACGTGTTCCAAGGGTTCGAGCATGTCTGTATTATGTTTATGGACTTATTGGTGTAGTTGGACTGGGTCCCAAGTGGCTCGGGTGTGTTTCTGACCGCCCGGAGCTAAGTCCAAAACTGCTGCATTGCTGGTTCTGATTCCCTTTTTCGCAAACACGTAGGTCCTCATGCATTTGCGATGAAGGATTCGGGCAGTAAGGTTATTTTTTCTTTGCGTTTTTGATCATGCGGTCGTGTTCGTGAAGGTTTGAGGTCATAGGCCTAAGCATTCGCGAAGTCCCTCACGCATTCGCGTAGAAGAAAGGAACCTGGGAGGAGTCAGCACCCATTACCCTTTGCGTTTGCGAAGGAGTTGTCGCGTTCACGATGCTCAGGTGGGACAAGCCTTCGCGATTGCGAGACCACCCTCGCGTTCGCAATGAAGGTTTCATGGGTCCAGGGGAGCTTTGCCTTTGTGATCGCGAGATTGCCCTCGCGTTCGCGATGAATGTTTCCTGGGTCTGGGGGAGCTTTGCGTTCACGATCGCGAGGCTTCTTCCATTATCAAGAAGAAGGATCGCTAGGCAGCAGACTTTATTAAAAATTTGACTTTGGACGACTTTGTTCATTTCTCTCATTTTGTGACTGACTTTGGAGCTTTTTAGGGAGGGATTTTCACCTAGCATCTTGAGATAAGTGTATTCTACACAATGTGAATTTAATACAAAGATTATGGGTAGATTTAAACATGAAAATTGTAGAAATTTTAGTATTGTGTTGAGAAACCTAGATTTCGATAAATGTGGGATTAGACCACGATAATGGTTATGGAATTGGGTGACTTTTAGGAATCTTCTTATTGGGTGGGGTAATTATTCTAAAAGTTAAATTATGAATTTTGGGCAAATATTTACTAGTTTGTACAACATTTGGCTAGTTTCGGGTTGCTCGGTATCGACTTGAGGTTTTTAGTTTGATTTGTGGACCGGGAAGTGGATTTGGAAAGGAGGTAAGTCTCTCGCCTAACCTTGTATGAGAAAATTAACCCCATAGGTGTTTAAATTGTTTTTTGCTACTAATTATGGGTGCTATGCATGCACGCCTCGGCAATATTTATATATAATGTGATACATCCATGGATCAGGCCATACGACCTCAGTAGTGTATGTACACGATTGTTATGGATCGGTCCATACGACCTCGGCATAACTCGTGTATGTTGTCGCTAGGAGTTCGATTATACCCGATATATCCTTCATGACTTGAGAAATTGTAATTACGTGTTGGCCCCTTTCTTGCTGAGATTAGCATGTTTTAATTGGTGACTTTTAATTGTTATTTGGTTAACGAATCACTTAATTATTGCCTCTTATTCCATTATTGCCACTGTATCCCATGCCTATTGTTTACACTTGCACTTTATATATATTGACCTCTAGTAAGGGTCGATGTCGACTCCTCATCACTACTTCATCGAGATTAGACTAGATACTTACTGGGTACACGTTGTATATGTACTCACGCTACACTTCTGCACAAATTGTGTAGGTTCTGAGGCAGGTACATCTGGTGTTCGTCTATGCGCATTTACATTACCCAGAGGCATATAGGTGAGCTGCTTCTCATGCTCTATTCTGCAACATCAGAAGCCTCCTTTTGTTATATTTATTATTTATGTCTATTCTGTTTCCGACAATAATTTTAGGGAGTTTTGTCTATTCTACTAGATGTTCGTGCACTTGTGACACCGGGCTTTGGGAAATTCTAGTAGACATTCATGGTTTTTGATTATCAAATTCACTACTTTACTTTCATGTTAGTTTATGTTTTACATTACTACGATCACCTGCTATTTGTTTCGTTATTAAATAAAATCAATGACTTTAAAAATATTAAAATGAATAATTGAATGGATAGTTCACTGTTGGCTTGCTTAGTGACAACCTTGGGTGCCATCACGGCCTGTAGTGGGTATTGGGTCATGACAGCTTGGTATCAGAGCACTATTTTCTCATAGGTCTCACAAGTCATGAACGGCCTAATAGAGTCTTGCGAATCGGTGCGGAGACGTCCGTACTTATCTTCGAGAGGCTATTGGGTGTTAGGAAACTTCTCTTTCTTCATCTCCTATCGTGTAGTTGATGTTGTTCTAAGTATCATTCTTGTATTCTCTCACAGATGGTGAGAACGCGTGCGGCAGATGTACCCAAAGGTGGAGGAGCTGCTCCCTCTATTGTTAGAGGCCGAGGCAAAGGTCGAAGAAGGGCTTCAGCTTCTGCTACAGGACGAGGGCGTCCTAGAGTTGCTCCTGTTGTACCACCAGAAGATCCAATAGAGGATCCTGTCATTGAGGAGCAGGGTGAGGCGCCTGCAGCAGAGCCGACCCCGGCAGATTTCATGTCCGCACTGGGCTTTTAGGAGGTCATGGGTCGTATGCTGCGATTCATGGTCTCTATGATGCAGGCTGGTTTATTTCCAGCTGACCCAGCCACATCTCAAACGGGGTGCACACACCCCTACCGCTCAGGCTCTAGGGCACGCTGCTGCCGTATATCAGACCTTAGGTGCACTACCTGTGGGCCGGGCTCAGCCAGTTGCAACGACTGTATCAGAGCCCCACACCAGATGTGACTCTTGAGCTGCATAACTTGTTTGATGGATGGACCAGGATACATTCTCCTGCCTTTGGCGGTAAGCGACGTGAGGACCCCCAGGATTTTATTGACCGTTGCAGAGACATGGTGCACAACATGAGAGTATTGGAGTCTAACGGGGTGGACTTCACCACATTTCAGTTGGAGGGTAGGGCCCGTAGATGGTGGTAGTCCAATCTTCTTAATAGACCAGCGGGTTCGCCTCCATTCACTGGGGACCAGCTCACACATCTCTTTTTGGAGAGATATATTCCACCTCAGAGGGAAGAGTTGCGGTTTTAGTTTGAGCAGCTCCAACAGGGCAGATGTCTGTGACCGAGTATGATGTGAGGTTCTTTGAGTTGTCTCGGCATGCACTTATGATACTCCTCACTGATGCAGAGAGAGTGTGTAGGTTTATTGCGGGATTGCATTATGGTATTCGGGTTACTATGGCCTGAGAGGTTGAGATAGGGACTCCTTACGAGCAGGTTGTGGAGATAGCTCAGCAGATTGAGGGTATCTACAACCAGGGCCGATTGTATATGATGAGGAAAAAGAGGCCTCGACATTCGGGAGGATTCAGCAGTGCGCCATTTGGGGGCGGAGGTCAGTTCGTGAGGTATCAGTCCAGCAGGCCCACTTATTCACCACCACAACTTGTCAGGGTGCACCAGTGTAGCCCTATTTCAGCCCATTCGAGAGAGCTCCTACCATCCATCGGCTATTCAAGGTTCTTCTAGTGGGTATTCAGGTCCCCAGGGTCAGACTCAGGATCAATCATCTTCCTCACCGAGAGGTTCCTATGAGTGCGAGGAGCTTGGTCATATGAGGAGATTTTGCCCCAGGCTTCGGGGCAAGGCAGTACAGCAAGGCCATCAGCCCATGATCACTGCACCAGCTGCCCCACCGGCCATCTGTCCTGCCAGAAGCAGAGGGCAGGTAGGTAGGGGTCTCCCTAAAGGTGGAGGCTAGTCAGGTGATGCTCCAGCTAAGTTCTACGCTTTTCTAGATAGACTAGATGCAGTAGCCTCAGAGGTCGTGATCACAGGTGTTATTTCTATCAGTGGTAGGGATGCTTCGGTACTATTTGTTCCATAGTCTACATATTCATATGTTTCTTCTGTATTTGCTCATATCTGGATGTCTCTCGTGAGTCCTTGGGTGCTCCTGTATATTTGTCCATGCTAGTGGGAGATTCTGTTATTGTGGATCAGGTCTACCGGTCCTGTATTGTGACTTTCTTTGGTTATGAGACCAGAGCAGATCTTCTGTTGCTCGACATGACCGACTTTGATGTCATCCGAGGCATGGATTGGTTGTCTCTGTACCATGCTGTTCTTGATTGCCATGCCAAGACTGTTACCTTGGCGATGCCAGAGTTGCCTAGATTGGAGTAGAGGGGTTCATCTATAAGTGCATCTAGTCGGGTTATCTCTTTCTTGAAGGCTTGACATATTGTCGAGAAGGGTTGTTTAGTTTATCTGGCTTATGTTCGGGATGGTGCTGCAGAGACTCCCACGATTGATTTAGTGCTCATGGTGAGAGAGTTCTCCGATGTGTTTCCTTTTGATCTACCATGCATGCCACCAGATCGTGATACTAATTTCAATATTCATTTGGCGCCAGGTACCTAGCCTATCTCTATTCCATCGTACTGCATGGCTCCTTAATAGTTGAAGGAGTTGAATGAAAAACTTGTGGAGTTGCTCGCGAAGGGGTTCGTCAGACAGACTGTGTCGTCTTGGGGTGCACTAGTATCGTTTGTGAAGAAGAAGGATGCCGCCAGTTGTACAAAGTTACCATTAAGAGCAAATACCCGTTGTCGTGCATTTATGATTCATTTGACCAGTTGCAGGGTTCCAGACTGTTCTCTAAAATTGATTTGAGATCTGGGTATCATCAGCTAAAGATTCAGGCCTCGGAGTTTCCGAATACGGCTTTACGAACTAGATATGGGCACTATGAGTTTCTAGGGATGTCTTTCGGCATCACCAACGCCCCAGCGGCATTTATGGATTTGATGAACCGGGTGTTCAGGCCATATCTTGACTTATTTGTCATTGTCTTCATTGATGACATATTGATCTACTCGCGTAGTATGGAGGAGCACAAGCAATATTCGAGAGTTGTGCTTTAGATATTACGAGAATAGAAGCTATATGCTAAGTTCTCCAAGTGCGAGTTCTGGGTAGATTCTGTGGCATTCTTGGGACATGTTGTATCGTGCGACGGTATTAAGGTAGATCCCAGGAAAATCGAGGCAGTCTAGATTTAGCCTCGTCCTACCAAAGCGACCGAGATCGGGAGTTTCTTGGGGTTAGCAGGTTATTATTTTCAGTTTGTGGAGGGCTACTCATCTATTGCATCACCTTTGAGTAGATTGACCCAAAGGGGTGCTTCGTTTAGATTGTCTAATGATTGCGAGGCGAGCTTTCAGAAGCTCAAGACCGCATTGACTACAACACCGGTGTTAGTGTTCCTTTTGGTTCAGGGATGTATATTGTATATTGCGACCCTTTATGGGTTGGCTTGGGTTGCGTATTGATGCACGTGGGGCGATTTATTGCATATGCTTCACATCAACTGAAGCCTCACGAGAATAATTACCCTGTACATGATTTGGAGTTGGTCACGATAGTTCATGCTCTCAATATCTGGAGGCATTATATTTATAGGGTGTGTTATGAGGTTTATACTGATCGATCTGCAAATGTTTAAGCAGATGGATCTAAATTGAGGCAGCGAAGGTGGCTTGAGTTACTGAAGGAATATGATATTACCATCCTTCACCATCCGAGTAAGGCGAATGTGGTTGCAGATGCCTTGAGCGGAAAGGCCGAAAGTATTGGTAGCTTGGCATTCATTTCAGAAGAGGAGAGGTCGTTGGCTTTAGACATTCAATCCTTGGCTAACAGACTTGTGAAGTTGGATATTTCAGAGCCCAGTCGAGTTCTTGTATGTGTGGTGGCTCAGTCTTCATTATTTGAGTGAATCAAGGCTCGTTAGTACGATGGTCTACAGTTGTTGGTTCTTAGAGAGACGGTACTATGGGGTGGTACCAAGGAGGTTACTATGGTTTGAATATGGTGTTCTACGACTCCAGGGTCGGGTATATGTTCCTAATGTTGATGGCTTGAGGGAGAAGATTCTAGAGGAGGAACACAATTCTCGATATTCTATTCATCCAGGTGTTACGAAGATGCATCACGACCTGATGCACCATTATTGGTGGCAGCAGATGAAGAAGTACATAGTTGAGTATGCAGTGAGACGTCTAAATTGCCAGCAGGTTAAGTATGAGCACTAGAGGCCAGGCGGCCTACTCCAGCAGATTGTTATATCAGAGTAGAAATGGGAGCGTATCACTACGGACTTTGTAGTTGGTTTGCTGCCGAAGTTGAGTAAGTTTGATGTCGTTTGGATCATTGTCGACAGGATGACCAAGTCGGCACACTTTATTCCGGTGGTGACTACGTACTCTTCTGAGATATTGGCCTAGATTTACATTTAGAAGATTGTCTGGTTGCATGGTATGCCTGTTTCCATCAATTTAGATAGAGGCCCTCAGTTCACTTCGCATTTCTGGAGAACACTACAGAGAGAGTTGGGAACCTGGGTAGAGTTCAGCACAGCCTTTCATCCACAGACCGACAGACAGTTAGAGCGAATAGTTCAGATTCTTGAGGATATGTTCAGAACGTGTGGAATTGACTTCGGATGGAAGTGGGTTTGATTCTTGCCTTTGGCTGAGTTTACTTATAATAACATCTATTCCAACATCGAGATGGCTTCATTCGAGACTTTATTGGTTGGCGATGTCGTTCGCCCATCGGATGGTTTGAGCCCAGCGACGCTAGGTTATATGGCATGGATTTAGTGAAGGATGCCTTGGAGAAGGTGAAGTTGATTCAAGAGCGACTTCGCACAACACAATCCAGACAGAAGAGTTATGCGGATCAAAAGGCACATGATTTATCATTTATGGTGGGCGAGAAGGTTCTCTTGAAAGTCTTGCCGATGAAGGGTATCATGAGGTTCAGAAAGAAGGACAAGTTGAGTCTAAGGTTTATTGGCCCATTTGAAGTGTTGAGGCGAGTTGGGGAGGTTTCTTATGAGCTTGCTTTGCCTCCCAGTCTATAGGGAGTTCATCCGATCTTCCATGTGTCTATGCTCCGAAAGTACCATGCCGACAGGTCGCATGTGTTAAATCATAGCACGGTTCAGCCGGATGAGAGCTTGGGGTATGAGGAGGAGCCAGTTTCAATTGTTGATAGGCAGGTCCGCTAGTTGTGGTCTAAGAATATTTTTGCGGTAAAGGTCTAGTGGAGGGGTAAACCAGTCGGGGAAGCGACTTGAGAGACCGAGGAGGACATGAGGTGCGGATATCCACACTTATTCAACACTATAGGGATGATTGTAGACCCATTCGAGGAAGATCGTTTTGTTTAAGAGGTGGAGAATGTAACAACTTGATCGGTCGTTTGGCTTTCTTAATCCATGTTCCCCTAATTAAGACTCCTCGTATGTGTTTTTACTATTTTATGACTTGCGGGGATTGTTGGTTTAGGTTTGGAAGGATTCGGGTTTAAATCAGAACACTTAGTTCCTTAATAGTGGCCTAAGACTGCCAAGTTTGAGTTGAGTCATCATTTAGAGTTAACGACCTCGTAATCGGGATTTGATGGTTCCAATAGGTTTGATGATGATTTTGGACTTGGAATTGTGTTCGTATCTGGTTTCGGGTGATCTGGGAGCATTTCGGCGCTTAACATTGAAAGTGGCACGTTGAAAGGTTTTCTATTTCTTTAAATTTGGTTTGAAGTAGACTTTCCTATTACCAATGTCCATTTGGGATTTCGAGCCTGAAAATAGGTCTGTATGGTGATTTATGACTTGTACACAAAATTTGGTGTCATTCTAAGTAGTCCAGTATGATGCGATGCATTCGGAGTAAGTTGAAAAGTTTGACGTTTATAAGTTGTTCAATTTGGTTTTGGGGTGTGATTCATTGTATCGATGTTGTTTTACGCATTCCGAGGGTTCGAGCAGGTCCGTATTATATTTATGGACTTGTTGGTGTAGTTGGACGGAGTCTTTAGTGGCTCGGGTGTGTTTCGTAATACCCGGAGCTATGTCCAAAACTGCTGCATTGCTGGTTTTGGTTTCCTTATTCGCGAATGCGGAGGTCCTCACACGTTCGCGATGAAGGATTTGGGCAATGGGGTTATTTGTTCTTCGTGTTTGCGATCACGTGGTCGCGTTTGCGAAGATTTGAGGTCCTAGGCCTATGTGTTCGCGAAGTCCCTCTTGTGTTCACATAGAAGCAAGTGACCTGGGAGGGGTCAACACCCATTACCCTTCGCGTTCACAAATGTGTTGTCGCGTTCCCGATGCTCGGGTGGGACAAGCCTTCGCGATCGCGAGAGAGCCCTCGCATTCACGATAAAGGTTTCCTGGGTCTGGGGGAGCTTTGCCTTCGTGATAGCGAGATTGCCCTCGCGTTTGCGATGAAGGTTTCCTAGGTCTGGGGAGCTTTGCCTTCGCGATTGCGAGGCTTCTTCCGCGATCGCGAAGAAGGATTGCTGGGCAGTGGACCTCATTAAAAACGGGACTTTGGCCTATTTTGTTCTTTTCTCTCATCTTGTAGCCGATTTTGGAGCTCTTTAGAGAGGCATTTTCACCTAGCATCTTGAGGTAAGCGTATTCTACACAATATGAGTTTAATACATAGATTATGGGTAAACTTTAACATGGAAATTGCCAAAATTTTAATATTGTGTTGAACAACCTAGATTTTGATAAAGAATTAGACCACGAAAATGGCTATGGAATTTGGTAGAAATTGTATATTTGTGCTCGTGAGGTTATGTGTAACATTTATTTACAAAATTTTCTGAAATCCAAGCACGTGGGCCCGAGGCTGAATTTTAGGAATCTTCCTAATTGTGTTGGGTAATTATTCTAAAAGTTAAATTATGAACTTTTGAGCAAATATTGATTAGTTTGTACAATCTTTGGCTAGTTTCGGGGTGCTCGGCATTGACTTGAGGCTTTTAGTGTAATTTATTGATCGGGAAGTGGAGTTGGAAACGACGTAAGTCTCTCGCCTAACCTTGTAAGAGGGAATTAATCCCATAGGTGCTTAAATTGTTATTTGCTACTAATTGTGGGTGCTACGTACGCACGAAGTGACGAGAGTTTGTACGTAGCTAAAATTCATGTTATATCCGGGTAGACATAGGACTTTATCATGCAATACTTGCACTATTTGAGCTCGACTTGTTAGTTTAATTACTTTATTAGTAAGTAAAAAATTTAATTAAAGATTATGCTAGATCAAGATTCATTACTTAGAGATTTGGCGGAATGATTAATTATTGATCGAAAATTTGTAATTCCTTTATGGGCTTTCCTTGGGTCGTAAACACAAAATTTGTAGTACGAAGAGCTTCCCAATTCTTGTGGATCGGGCCAAATGCCTCGGCAATATTTATATATAATGTGGTGCATTTGTGGATCGGGTCATACCTCGGTAGTGTATCTACACGATTGTTATGGATCGGGCCATACGACCTCGGTAGTGTATGTACATGATTGTTATGGATTGGGCCGTACGACCTCGCCATAACTCGTGCGTGTTGTCGCTAGGAGTCCAATTATATCCGATATATCCTTCATGACTTGAGAAATTATAATTACGTGTTGGTCCCTTACTTGTTGAGATTAGCATGTGTTAATTGGGGACTTTTTGTTACCTGGTTAAAGAATCACTTAATTATTGCCTCTTATTACATTATTGCCGTTGTATCCCATGCCTATTGATAATTCTTGCACTTTATATATATTGACCTCTAATAAGTATCGATGTCGACCCCTCGTCACTACTTCTTCGAAGTTAGACTAGATACTGTCATGACCCAAACCGGAGGGCCATGACGGGCACCCGGACCGTATTTGCTGAGTACCAATGTACATTTTATCTAACCTTTCTTATTACCTATAAGGGCCGACGAGATCAACATAAATGGCAGACAATAATCCTAATCACCTAAAAATTCTAGATAATGACATAAACATATACAACATGGCCGATAAGGCTGTCATGAAAAATTATACACCAAAAATAAATTTGCCGACAAGGCAATCCCAACTATACATGAGTCGACACCTGTCTATGAGCCTCTAAAAGAACATAACTGCTGCGATGCATACCAAGACCACAGCAAGTCCGGAGAAGGGATCTCGCCAATACACCCTGAAGTGGCAGCCTACTATGGTGGGGGAGCTTCCTCTACCTGTCTATCAGGACCTGCAGCACGACTTGCAGTGTCCACAAATAAACGGACATCAGTACGAATAAGGTACTGAGTATGTAAGACAGGAAATCATATGTAAGAACAGTAATGTGCATAGGGATAGAAAATATACACCCTGTAACATCTGAGTGCCTCTGAGGGCGACGAGAATATACAACCTGTAACAACTGCGTGCCTCTGAGGGCGACCTATCATGAAATGCTTGATGTGCATATACATATATGTCCTTTTAAAATCATCATATACATACGCCTCTGTGGGCCTCATCATCATCATATCATACCCCGGCCATCATAAGGCTCGGTATCATCATACCCAACTGATCAGTGGTTGCACAGTAGGTGCCATACCCGGCCGACTATAGCGCGGACTCGGTAGAGTAAAATAGATGCCGACTATAGCGTGGCTCAGTAGAGTACAATAGCTACTTATCTGTGGTTGCACAGTAGGTGCCATACCCGGCCGACTATAGCGCGGCTCGGTAGAGTAAAATAGATAATGCATGGCGGACTCATTGGAATCACACTTTTAACCTTTTGGAGTGGCGCAAGGTCAAAGAAGTAACATCAACATCAATCCTCCCATAAGAGGGGAAACAATATAAGTGCTACTAGCTTCTAAGAGTAGAGTATCTTTGGAGGCTCGTTCATTGCATTATGTACAATCAGAGTCGTGCAAAAGAAGAAAAGGGACAGTCTCACATACCTTGTATATACTGCCCAACCTCAAGCTATGAAAATTCCACGACTCCTTAGTCTACAATAAGAGAAATGACACTACCGTTATCATTTAAGCGTCGTAACTATTATGTATCAACTGTAACCTATTTTGCGATGAAACGGACAGCACCTCCCCTATATATATGACTTCCACAAGTTAACACAATCATCAAACAGCCCAAACAACATCAATAATAATCATATTAAACCTCCCAAAACAGTCCACCAACCAAAAACATTACTAGCAAGCCTTTCGACATATATCTCACAAGTTCTGTTACGCGGCGCCTTCCTGAGCTTCCTTGGAAGGGCGACGTAAGGCTAGGCAATCGATGTCAGTACAATTGCCGTCCGCCAACTGAGGTCCCCTCCGCACGCTAGACTAGATTGTCAGTGCCGTGCGGGAAAACCAATAACGTAGGCAACGAGAGAATTAAAAGCAGTAGTTGATGATTGAATGCTGATTGTATTGAAAATGCTGAAAGCTATTACACAGCTAATGCGGTGTCGAGGGGGCGAGACACCAGTACAGAGAAATGATTGCTTGCTTGAATGTTTGAATGCTGATACCCCCCTAATAATGCTTAAAATAAATAAACCAAAATTACAGGAGTTGACCTAAGAAAGCTCTAGGAGCACAATGAATATAAAACAAGTAAATTTATTCTATATTTACAATGAGAAGGACTTAGTCTTCTATGATGTAGAACCAAGTCCGATGGCAGCAACTTTGTCTTGAGGATCAGGGTCTGCGCGCGCGTTGCTGTCGGCGCGCGCGACACTATTGATGTTGGCCTGCGGCTGGGCGCTGGCGCTTGTGCTTGGATCATGATGGATGCGCGCGGCATCACTTGTCTGCGCGGCATTGTCTGTGCGCGCAGCATTGTTGGCACTCGCAAGCCGTTGGGCGCCGGCAAGGAGTGTTGGTGGGGCGACAGAGGCACATACGCGCTTGTCACTTGGCGCTGCCAAGACCACGGGGCCGACCGTGGTGCTAGGCTTTGAGAGGCTTGCCAGGACGCCACGGGGCGCGTCCAAGGGGTCATGGGGCGAGGCTGGAAAGCCGCCCATGACAGTTCTAGCTTCAACGACTTAGCCGTAACTTGGATAATCTTAAATACATGTAGAGTAAGAGGTCCCTTACCTTTAAACAGAAATAAAATCTCCAATTTGGCCTTAATTGACCACGAAATATCCCTCCAATGCTGCCACAAGAACAAGGGAGCGAAGCTAGCAATCACTTAGGGTTTTTTGGCACTAGAATCGCTTTAGAGGGCTTGAAATCACCTGGGTTGATATTAAAACTTGAGGGAGTATTTACAGAACATAAACAACTTAAAACAAACCTCCCACACGAGGTGGAACAACACAAAAATCAGCAACAAGAAGAAGAAATAGGAACTTACTAGCACCATTTTGAGCCCTTAAGTATTGGTGGGGTTGCCTGAAAATAGAACTGATTTCACTCCAAGTCTGCGCCACGAGATTCCCGACACTTGATTTGTGTTTTTTGCCCTTTGTTTTAGTCTTGGATCATGAGAGAACCTTGAGAGGGTGATCTTAGGGTTCTAAGGTTTGAATATACTGAAAACTAATGACTTAAAACGGGGTTGAGGCGTGTTATATATATCCATATGTCTTAAACCGCCTATGTGGGCCCCATAGAGAGGTTCTTGGCGCAGTCTCGCGAATACACGAATATCTCCCAATTCTGAGATTGTATCAATGAACGGTTTAATGCGTTGGAAACGAGACTCATAGATATTCAATTTGTGGGTAGATCACCCCTTAATTCCAAGTAAATTGGGAGAAAAGCTTATTTACATTTGACCTAAAGTATGAGTAAAATTTATGAACGTAAGTTGCGACAACTTTTGTCGACTTTTGCTTCATAACTCATTTGACTTCAAGACTTATGAAACGGGTATTATATGATTCAAATACCTTAAAACATAACCTCTTGGTACTATTAATCACCTCTAGATTTACCCAAAAATATGAGTCACAACATCCTTGATTCGTTTAACTTCTAGTACTTGTTAACCACTCTTGTACACCCTTGTATCATTTATGACCAATAGGACTAAATTATTATCATCTCAAAGATAATATCTTCTCAAACCTACGTAGACTAACTTACGGCGTAAGCTACGTATGCAAATATGGGTTGTCACACCCTCCCCCCCCTTAGGAACATTCGTCCTCGAATGTAAGGGTTTACGGGGATTCTTACTCATCGTGGATTTCTGACGGTAATTTCTGGCTGAGTTTCCTCTATTAAATGGACACTAGCAAAACTTCAAGCAGTTAAACCCAACCTATGGCCTTACAAGGCTATGCAAAGCATTATAGCTACGTCCATTATCTGCATATGACCATTTTGTATTAAGAAAGAGTATTCTCAAGTTATTGCTTCCCTCATAGAGACGTTTCTCCTTCTAATGCGTCCTGCATTCCCCCGGCACCCTCGTTATCTTCATTCTGGAACAGGTAAGGGTATTTAGACTTCATCTCGTCTTCTACTTCCCATGTCATTTCTTCCGTATTATTGTTCTTCCACAATACTTTGACGGAAGCTACATCCTTTGTTCTCAGCTTGCGTATTTGTCGATCTAATATAGCCATTGGCATTTCTTCATATGATAGATCCTTTGTAACTTGTACATCTTTGATAGGGACGACCCGAGAAGGGTCTCCAATGCATTTCCTCAACACAGATACATGGAATACCGGGTGGACAAATTCCAACTCAGATGGCAATTTTAACTCATAAGCAACCTGTCCAATTCGTCGAAGAATTTTGTACGTCCCGATATACCGCGTATTCAGTTTACGCTTCTTCCCAAAACGCATAACACCCTTCATCGGTGAGATCTTCAGGAAAATCCAATCACTAGCTTCAAATTCCAGGTCACGACGTCGGACATCGAAATAAGATTTTTGCCTGCTTTGTGCCGCCTTCTTTCGCTCTTGTATCACTTTCACCTTCTCAATGGCTTAGTGAATCAAATATGGCCCATACAATTCTGTCTCACCAACTTCGAACCATCCAACTGGTGATCTACATCTCCTCCCGTATAGTGCCTCATATGGGGCCATTTTAATACTAGAATAGTAGCTATTATTGTAGGCAAATTCTATGAGTGCCAGATGATCATCCCAGTTCCCCTTGAAATCTAGAACACATGCCCGTAGCATATCTTCGAGTGTCTGAATAGTACGTTCAGCCTGTCCATCAGTCTGCGAATGGAATACCGTGCTGAGATTCACTTGTCTGCCTAAACCCTTCTGAAAAGACCTCCAAAAGTTAGCCGTAAATTGAGCTCCTCGGTCTGATATAATAGACACTGGCAGACCATGAAGCCTAACAATCTCCTTGATATACAGCTTCATATAATCTTCAGCTGTGTAAGTTGTCTTAACTGGCAGAAAATGGGCACATTTTGTAAGTAGATCGACTATCACCCAGATGGAGTCAAACGTATCATAAGAGCGAGGTAACCCGACAATGAAGTCCATATTAATCACCTCCCATTTCCAGGTCAGAATTTCTATATTTTGTACCAATCCACCAGGTTTCTGATGCTCAATCTTTACTTGTTGAAAAATTAGGGCACTGGGCTACTAATTATGCAATAGACTTCTTCATGTTATCCCACCAATACTGCTCCTTACTGTCATGATACATCTTTGTCCAACCCTGCTACATTAGGCCCACATAATCGGCCCTGATATCTTAGTGCCCCATCTCCTCCAATCTCAAAAGCTGAAATTTTACACTGCTGAAGGCTCTCTCTCAATCGTACTAAGGTAGGATCTTCATATTGCCGTGCTTTTACTTTAGTTACCAAAGATGATTCTGACGTATTCTTTATAGTAACACCTCCATCATCAGGGTCTAACACTCTGATTCTCATATTGGCTAGCTGATGAAGCTCTTTAGTCAACCCCTGTCTACTTGCCTCAATGTGTACTAGGCTTCCCATTGACTTACGACTGAGAGCGTCTGCCACAACATTGGCTTTACCGGGATGGTACAATATCTCGACAGCGTAATCTTTCAGTAATTCAAGCCACCTACGCTGCCTCATATTCAACTCCTTCTGCTGGAAGATGTATTGTGAACTTTTGTGATCTGTGCAGATGTCAACATGGACACCATATAAGTAGTATCGCCAAATCTTCAAAGCATATATTACTGCGACCAATTCCAAATAATCAGTCGGGTAACTATTTTCATGCTTCTTCAATTGTCTTGATGCATAAGCAATCATGTTCCCCTGTTGCATCAATACGCACCCCAAACCTATATTTGAAGCATCACAATATACCACATAACCTTCGGTTCCTTCTGGGAGAGTGAGCACTGGTGTGGATGTCAATCGGTTCTTTAGCTCCTGAAAACTACGTTCACAAGCGTCTGACCACTGGAACTTGGTAGCTTTCCGTGTCAACTTAGTCAATGGGGCTGATATAGAGGAAAACCCTTCTATAAACCTCATATAATATCCTGCTAGCCATAGAAAACTGCGGACTTCTGACGGTGTTTTAGGTCTTGGCCAATTTTTCACTTCATCGATCTTCTGAATGTCTACATTAATACCCTCGTCAGCTATCACATGGCCAAGGAATGCTACTGAGTTTAGCTAGAATTCACATTTGGAGAGCTTAACATACAACCTACGATCCCGAAGGGTCTGTAATATTATCCGCAAGTGGCCCGTATGTTCTGTCTTTGAACGAGAATACACCAGAATGTCATCAATGAATACAATCACGAACACATCGAGATAGGGCCTGAATACACTATTCATGAGATCCATAAAAGCTACTGGGGCATTTGTTAGCCCGAACTACATTACCAAGAACACAAAATGCCCATATATTGTCCGAAAGGCTGTTTTTGGAGTATCCTTCTCCTTGACCCTCACCTGATGATACCCTGAACGTAAATCAATCTTGGAAAAATACTTGGCCCCCTGGAGTTAGTCAAATAGGTCGTCAATCCTTGGAAGCGAATATTTGTTATTTATAGTAAACTTATTCAACTGTTGATAATCGATACACATCCTTAACGACCGGTCTTTCTTCCGCACAAACAAGACTGGAGGAATGAAGCCCTTATCCAGCAAGTCCTTCAACTGCGCCTTCAACTCTCGCAACTTTGCCGGGGCCATCCTGTATGGAGGGATAGAGATCGGTTGAGTTTCAGGCAACACATCAATGCTAAACTCTATCTCCCTTTCAGGAGGAAGACCTGGGAGTTCATCTGGGAAAACATCTGGAAATTCATTGACCACGGGGATTGATTGTAGGATAGGCGGCTTCGCTTCTGCATCCCTAACGCGAACGAGATGATAAATTTAACCATTTGAGATAATCTTCCTTGCCTTAAGATAGGAAATAAACATACCTTTCGGCGTAGTAATGTTCCCCTTCTATTCGATGCCGGGTTCACTAGGAAACTGAAATCTAACCATCTTCATACGACAATCAACATTTGCATAGCATGATCCAACTAGTCCATTCCCATTATCACATCGAAATCAACCATTTCTAACTCAATTAAATTTTCCGAGGTTTGATGACTACAAATCATCACTGTACAACCTCTATATACCCTTCTAGCAATCACTGATTCTCCTATCGGAGTAGCTACTGCAAGTGGTTTACTTATTAATTCAGGTTTGACGCCAAACTTATTAGCCACAAAGGGTGTAAAATATGATAATGTAGATCCGGATCAATCAATGCATATACATCATACGAAAACACAGACAATATACCTGTAACAACATCCGAAGATGACTCGAGATCCTGTCAACCTACTAGAGCATATGTTCGCTTTTGAGTACCACTCGAACTCGGCACTGCACTACCTCTACCACGACCTGTTGACTGCTTAAAACCCCGTGCTGGAGGTCAAACTGATAAGGAAGAACCAGCCACAGATCCAGTCGGCTGAGCCATACTACCACCTCCTCAGTTAGGACAATCCCGCCTTATATGGCCAGGCTGTCCACAAGAATATCATGCATCAGGACCTCGACGGCATAGTCCAAAGTGGGCCTTGCCGCACTGATCACAACAAGGTGTTAGGGGTCTCGTCTGACTAGTATCCCTATGATATTGTGAGCCTGATGCCCGCGAACTCTAACTTGGACCGGAATAGGTAAATTGATCATGGTGGCGCCAAACTCCTCGAAGACTGGGGCCTGACACTACCTCTGAAGTCACCAAAATACCCTGAAAATCTCTCCCTCTTATGCAGGCCCCTATCCTGCTCCCTTTCTGCTCTTTGCTGGCGCTTACGATCCTCTAGTGTCTGGGCATAAGCCTGAATACGGGAAATATCCATGCCCTATGTCAAGGAGGCTATCGTGCACTCATTTATCAGATGTGGTCCCATTCCGTTCACGAACAGGTGCACCCTATCACTCATCTCGGCCATTATACGGGGAGCATACCTTGCTAAATAATCAAACTGCATACTATACTCTCGCACACTCATATTACTTCTATCGAAGGTTCAAGAACTTATCAGCTCTAGCTCGTCGTATCTCAACTGGCAGATAGTGACGAAGAAAGGCCTCAGAAAATTCCTTCCACACAGGTGGGGGAGCGTTCGGACCCCTGGATCTCTCCCAACTATCATATTGAAAACTGCTAAATCCTGTAACCGATAAGAAGCCAACTCTACTGCCTTCGTATCAGTAGCATGCATAACCCGCAGTGTACGATGAACCTGATCAATAAAAGTCTGCAGGTCCTCCTTGGGGTCTGATCCGGTAAACATTGGAGGATCCAGATTAATAAAATCACGAACTCTCGCACTAACTGGTTTATCAGCAGCACCGGTATTCTACCTCTGAGCCTGAGTAGATACCAAGCTAGTCAACAACTGTACCACACTTTGCATATCCTGGTCTATAGTACCAGATGGAGGAACTGAAGATGCTGGGTGCCTTCTAATATCCTCTGGAGGAGAAGGAGTAAATGAGGTCTAATATGGTATCTCACTCTAAGGCTCTACTGAAATGTCAGATCTGCGATCGCAGATCTGACTGTATTTTGGCCGCATTTTGGCCGTATTTTGACACAGAATGTCGCATTTTGAGACAGAACTTGGGGCGAGAAATGCGACCAAAAATGCGAACCGCAGAGGTGAAATGCAGACCGCATTTTTGGCATAGGGGATCGTATTTTCGACCTGACAAGGGTGTTTTAACCCGATTTTTGATACCTTTAAGTAGAACCCAATGCCCATCTTGTTCTATAAGACCCATTTTCGTTACCCACGAAGAAGAACACCTTCAAACACCATAGAATCACCATAAATCAACCTCAAAACCATATTCAAAGGAGATTTTCATGGACAAATTCTTAAAGGAAGAGTTTTTGTCATCTTAAACATACTTGGGGCCATAGAACTCGGATTGAAGCGAATCTTGAAGCAAATATTGGGAGATTTTCAAGAGGAATCTCGGGGTAAGTGTTCCTAACTAAATTTTCGAGGAATTACCTCAGTTCATCACTGTTTTTAGTAATTAATTGGTGAGTTAAGTTGGGAAAATTGTGGGAAAACCCTAAAGCTTAGACTTGAGGGTTGAAGGTCGATCCGGTGTCGGAATTGGATAAATTTTATATGGTTGAACTCGTATCGGTATGGGTTATCACATTTTGTGGGTTTTGTACGATTACGAGAAGTGGGCCCCACTGGCAATTTTGAGTTAAATTTCGGATTTTAATCCGGAAAATTTGTAAATTCATATGGAATTAGTTTCTACTATGTGTATTGAGTGTATTATATTATTTGTGACTAGATTTGAAGCCTTCGGACGCAAAGTTTCAAGGCAAAGGTTTGTCGGAACCTTGAATTCAGTTGCAAAGCGAGGTAAGTGTCCGTTCTAACCTTAGCTTGAGGGATTAGAAGTCATGTTCTATTTGTTAAATTGTTACTTTAAGTACAACGTATAGGCATGGTGACGAGTACCTCTACGTTGGTGTCAAGCATGACCGTGGGTCGTATATGGATGATTGTTTGATGTTATTGTTCTCTTGTTGAGAATTTATGATATTGTTTTGTTTCCTTACTAAACTTCTTGTGATTTGTGTGATGAATATTGAGATGGGAGCGGGTGGTACGCCTACCACAAATTTAAGGAAATGGGGTCGAGTTGCACGCCTGCAACAGGATTTTAAGGAAATGGGGTCGAGTTGCACGCCTGCAAAAGGACATAATGAAATGGGGTCGGGTGGCACGCCTCCCACAAGATATTGTGAAATGAGAGCGGGTGGTACGCCTACCACAATGATGAAATAAAATGGGGTCGGGTTGCACGCCTGCAATAAGATATAATGAAATGGGAGCGAGTGGTACGCCTACCACAGATTATAAGGAAATGGGGTCGAGTTGCACGCCTGCAACATGATTTTAAGGAAATGGGGTCGAGTTGCACGCCTGCAACAGGATATGACAGAAAGTGAAAGTTGTCTGAAATTTTCTCTTGATTTGTGTTGGAATTTAATTTGTAGCTTCTTTACTATTCATCTATGATCTGTTGTGTTAACTGTTCCCGAAGTATATTCCCCTTTTTCCCACTTAATTAGTTCATTTATTTCTATCTTTCTACTGTAGATGTATATATGTATATATATATTGGTATATAGCTGCACAGGTTTATCTGGAGTCTGGTTCTAGCCTCGTCACTACCTAGCCGGGGTTAGGCCAGGCACTTACCAGCACATGGGGTTGGTTGTGCTGATACTACACTCTGCCCTCTTTTGTGTAGATCCCAGTACCGCAGGCTTTGGACTGTAAGGAGCTTCCAGCTTCTGATCATCAGGCGACCTAAGGTAGTCCTGCAGGCGTCCACGGACCTTGGAGTCTCCTGCTTTCTATTTTATCTGTTTCTTTTTTGTAGTCCCAGAAACAACATTTTGTTATTTCTTTCAGACCCTTACTTGTAGTAAATCTTAGACAGTCTGTGAAACTGTGGCACCAGATCTTGGGTAGTTTGTAAAAGAGATTTTATTTGAAATATTCTATGCATTTCGCTCGTTAAATTGTGTTGTTTATTTATGGTTGGTTTTAGTTGAATTGATTTCGAATGAGAACGTGGTAAATAATTCGGTTGATTGGCTTGCCTAGCTTTCACTAGTAGGCGCCATCATGACTCCCGAGGGTGGTAAATCCGGGTCGTGACACAATCGCACGGTAAAACCCTCGTGCCAACACCCAATCAATCCGCCCAAATGTCCACACGTGCCATAATCACAATAATACAATAAGCCAAATCATTATCAAAGACATACACTCATAATTTATTAACCAAGTGCACAAGGACATGGAAGTGAATGAATGCGGATAAGGGTTCAACATATAAAGCATGACTACAGCTAAATCAATTTTGCAATGATTTCACAAATGCCCAACTTAGACAATTCATAAAATGATAGTCCTAAACATGATCTCTCGCATGGAAAGGATGAACCCGCGAGGTCATACGAAGAATCACACATATATCAAAAAGAGCACACATTCAATTCAAGTCAAAAGACAAGAGCGGCAAGTACATATGTGTATTCATAACATATATGTGATTACTTTCGAGGCAAGTATAGCATAAATCTCAGATTAGTTCATCATGTTCAAACTAAGGCACCAATAGCCTTAACATTAGATCTAGCACGGTTTATTTTTCTCATGTAATCAATTAATTAATAATACATAAAATCAAGTAGGAAACACAACAAAACAAGGCATACAATAATCTAGAATCTACCCCAGACATGAATACCCATGGTACATGTATATATGCTCGTCACCTCATATATATATCACCCCCGCATATAGAAACAATATCAATTATTAGGAAAATTTCCTCAGGTCTTGGTCAATAGATTTGTGAGATTGGATATTTCTGAGCCTACTAGAGTTCTTGCTTACGTTGTTCTAGGGTCGTCCTTGTTTGAGCGTATCAATGCTCGCCAATATGATGATCCACACTTGTTGGTGCTTAGGTACACGGTGCAGCGAGTTGGTACTAAGGAGGTGGTTATCAGGGATGATGGTGTTATGCGACTTCAGGGCCGGATTTGTATTCCTAATGTCGATGGCATGAGAGAGTTGATTCTTGAGGAGGCTCACAGTTTATGGTATTCCATTCACCCGGGTGCTAAGAAGATGTATCATGATTTAAAGCAGCATTACTGGTAGAGAAGGATGAAGGAGGACACTGTTGGGCATGTTCACGGTGTTTGAACTGTCAATAAGTCAAGATGATCATCGAAAATTGGGTGGTTTGCTGCAGAAGATTGATATACCTGAGTGGAAGTGGAAGCGCGTTATTGTGGACTTTGTGGTAGGTTTCCCACGGACTTTCAGGAAGTTTGACGCCACCTGGGCCATTGTTGATTGGTTGACCAAGTCAACGCACTTTATCCCGGTTACGACTTCCTGCACTTCAGAGAAGTTGGCTAAGATCTAACTTAAAGAGATTATATACTCGCATGGTGTACCTATCTCTATCATTTCAAATCGCGACACTCAGTTTACATTGCACTTGTGGAAGGCGTTTTAGAGTGATTTGGGCACAAGGGTGGAGCTCAACACTGCATTTCACCCTCTGATGGACGGGCAACCCGAACAGACTATAAAGATCCTTAAGGATATGTTTAGGGCATGTGTTATTGATTTCAATTTCTGCCATTAATAGAGTTTGCATACAGCAACAACTACCAGTCTAGTATTCAGATGGCACCTTATGAGGCCTTACATGGGAGGTGTTGTCGTTCTCTAATGGGTTGGTTCGAGCCTGGTGAGGCTAGGTTGTTGAGGACAGATTTGGTATTTGATGCTTTGGAGAAGGTAAATTAATTTAGGAGAGGCTTCATATAGCTCAATCAAACAAATTCATCAAATAATAACAAAGGCATAGAGTAGTATGTTAGATGCAACGCAAAAATCATGTAGAAATGCATGACAAACATAAAGAATTCACATGCATATTCAAGAATGTCACCCTTTTACTCCACATTTCATCACAATGATCATATCCACCTTTATTGCTTGCAATAATAATAACACTCTTATTGCTTCGTAATACAATAACAATGTTCATCATTATCGATCCGTACCCTAACACAATAGAAATGTCCACCCTTATTGCTGCGTACCCTGACATAATAACAATGTCATCCCTTACCCTAATACAATAACAATGTCATACCTTACCCTAACTAGATCCGCACAGACAACTCACGTGCTGCACGGACAATTCACGTGCTATTGTATCAATATCTGGATCCGCACGGACAACTCACGTGCTATGTCTTAATCCGCTCGGCGTGGTCATAGGTATAACAACACAATCTGTCCGGCATGGTCACAAACATTTCAACATGATCCACCCGGCGTGGTCACATGCATTTCAACACATACCGCCCAGCGTGGTGTGACTACCCGGCCAGTCGTCTCACGAGTTAACGTTCCGTTTTTCCCATTTCTGCTTCATTATGCTTCGTTATTCGTGTTTTATGTGATCAAGTTGAGTAGTTTGCGTTCGGAGTGGATCCGTGGCACGCCGCCATGGATATGATATAAATGGATCGGGTGGCACGCCGCCACGAGATACGATATTGCGCTTGGGCCGTAAGGGGCCCCTCCCGGAGTCTGTACACCCCCAGTGAGCGCAGGGTACTTAGAGATATTACAGTTGGTAACAATGACAACTGTAGGTTACAGTTGGTAACAATGACAACTGGTAACCAGAGCTGTGAGATTGATACTGAGCCCAGGGATATTACAGTTGGTAACAATGACAACTGTAGGTTACAGTTGGTAACAATGGTAACTGGTAACCAGAGCTGGGGAGATTTTACTGTTTTAAATGATACTGAGACCAGGGATGTTACAGTTGGTAACAATGGCAACTGGTAACCAGAGCTGGGAAGATTTTTAAATGATTTCTTATTGATTTACTATTTTCAAATAATGATTTACTGCTTCATTATGCATTGCCTTGTGCTTTACGTGTTTCCTTACTTTCAGTCATTATTTATATGTACTACTCACTGAGTTGGAAGTACTCACATTACTCCCTGCACCATGTGTGCAGATTCAGGCGTTATTGATTCCGCTCCGAGGCATTGACTACGACTGTCAAAGCGGTGATTAAGAGACTACGAGGTAGCTGTTGGCATCCGCAGCCCCGTATCTCTTTTATTTTTTGTTTCCACTTTCTTCAAACAATTGTGCCAGAGATATTGTAATAGTAATCTTGTTATTAGGATTTCATTAGTTGCTCATGATATTGTGACACCCCGGTTTGGGCTGTTGTTGGGATGGTTAGCTATTTTTCTGCAATTTGTTGTTGTTAAAATATGTAATTACCGTATTAACTACTTAAAATGAGTTATGGTTTTTAATTGGCTGGCCTTGTCTTCACGAGAGGCGCCATCACGATCGGGTTGGGATTTTGGGTCATGTGAGTGTTGGTATCAAAGCCTAGGTTACATAGGTCTCACGAGTCATGAGCGGGTTTAGTAGTGTCTTGCGGATCGGTATAGAGACGTCTGGACTTATCTTCGAGAGGCTGCGGAACCTTTTTAGGAAAATTCCACATTCTTGAAATTCTTGTCGTGCGAACTTGTTGATCCATGTACTAAAACCTCTGCTATGCTGTTCTCTCACAGATGGTGAGGCCGCGAACTACTGGACGAGGTGGACGACCACCAGTACCACCCACTGAGGCCACCAAAGGCCGTGGACGCAGTCATGGTCGTGGTAGAGGCAGAGCGGCGAGGGCAGCATCTGTTGATCCACCAGCTGCCCCAGCTCAGGAACAGGCTCCAGCAACACCAGTTCAGGCACCAGCTGTGCCTATCGCTATTCCAGGTCTTCAGGAGACCTTGGCTCAGATATTATCTATTTGCACTGGCCTGGCTCAGGCGGTTTCAGCCACCACAGCCGCAACTACTTCACATGCCGGGGGAGGCAATCAAACCCCTGTTGCCCGTACACCTGAGCAGGTAGTGCAAGGACTTCAGATGCCGGGGCACCTCCAGCCCAGCCGGTTGCACCAGCTCAGGAATTCATAGTACCAGTCATGCCAGATGATGAGCAACATTGTCTAGAGAGGTTTGGTAGACTCCAGCCTCCATCATTTAGTGGTGCTGAGGGCAATGATGCCCAGGGTTTTCTTGACAAGTGTCAGCGAATGCTCCGGACAGCCCGGATTCTTGAGTCTAGTGGTGTGGCATTCACCACCTTTCAGTTTACGGGAGCTGCCTTTAATTGGTGGGAGGCGTATGAGAGGCGTTGGCCGGTTGATGTAGCGCCCCTTACTTGGCAGCAATTCTCTGCTCTTTTCTTGGAGAAGTATGTGCCGCAGTCGCGCAGAGAGGAGCTGCGCAGACAGTTTGAGTGGATGCGACAAGGGGATATGACTGTGTCGCAATATGAGTTAAGATTTTCTAAGTTGGCTAGGCATGCTGTCTGGATGGTTTCGACTGATCGTGAAAGGATCAAGAGGTTTGTGGATGGCCTTAACTATCATCTCCGTATCCTCATGACCAGGGAGAGAGTATTGGGTGCTACCTTCGAGGAGGTGGTTGATATAGCTCGCGAGATTGAGATGGTTCGCCGTCAGGAGCGAGAGGAGAGGGAGGCTAAGAGGCCTCGAGGACCGGGTAGTTACAGTGGTACTCCTTCGAGAGGCCAGTTTCAGAAGAGTAGAGGTTGCTCCTTCAGGCCTGCTCAGTTAGCTCGTCCAGAATACCGTGGGGCATCTGCAGGTCGTGGTTATCATGGGGTGCAGCAAGGCCAGTCATCACTCAGTGCCCTTCTAGCTCATGCCCCGTCGGCCCAGGGTCCTCCTATGCCAAGTGCATCTGCTAGAGCACCAGGGAGTTGTTATGATTGTGGCGAGATGGGCCACATGTGGAGGCAATGTCCTCATCGTGGTGCTAGATCGTCCCAGCAGAGGGGTCAGCCCTCGACTTCTGCTCCAGTTACCTTACCGCTCGCCCAGCCAGCTAGGGGTGGAGGTCAGGCAGCCAAAGGTCGCCCTAGAGGGGGAGGTCGAGCAGGCGGTGGCCAGGCTCGATTTTATGCCATCCCAGGCAGGACAAATGCCAGTGCTTCAGACGCCGTTATTACAAGTATTGTTTTAGTCTGCCACAAAGATGCTTCTGTATTATTTGATCCCGGTTCCACCTATTTATATGTGTCCTCATATTTTGCTCATTATTTGGGTATGCCCTGGGAGTTTCTTGCCTTAATTGTTCATGTGTCTACCCCGGTGGGCGACACTGTTGTTGTAGACCGTGTGTACCGATCGTGTGTAGTAACTATTGGGGGTGTGGAGACCCGAGTGGACCTATTGCTACTAACAATGGTAGATTTTGATGTCATTTTGGGCATGGATTGGCTATCTCCATGTTGTGCTATTATAGACTGTCATGCTAAGACAGTTACTTTGGCTATGCCGCGTGTGCCGCGGATCGAGTGGCGTGGCGTGACTGATTATATTCCTAGTAGGGTGATATCATACTTGAAAACCCCGCGTATGGTTGGGAAGGGTTTCCTTGCACACCTAGCGTTTGTGAGGGATGTTGGAGCTGAGACTCTAAGCATCGATTCTGTTCCAGTTGTGCGGGATTTTCCCGATGTATTTCCTGCAGACCTGCCGGGCATGCCACCGGACAGAGATATCGATTTTGGTATTGACCTGGTGCCGGGCACTCAGCCCATCTCTATTCCACCGTATCGTATGGCACCAGCAAAGTTGAAGGAGTTGAAAGAGCAACTTCAGGAACTCCTAGATAAGGGGTTTATTCAGCCTAGTATGTCACCTTGGGGTGCACCGGTTCTATTTGTGAATAAGAAGGATGGCACGATGAGAATGTGCATCGATTATAGGCAATTGAACAAGGTAACCATCAAGAACAAATATCATTTGCCTCGCATCGATGATTTATTTGACCAGCTTCAGGGAGCACGAGTGTTCTCTAAGATTGATCTCCGTTCGGGATATCACCAGTTAAAGATCAGGGATGCAAATATTCTTAAGACTGCCTTCCGAACTAGATATGGTCACTATGAGTTTCTTGTTATGTCTTTCGGGCTAATCAATGCCCCAGCAGCGTTCATGCAGCTAATGAACAATGTATTTCAGCCGTATCTGGATTCATTCGTGGTGGTATTCATTGATGATATTCTGGTGTACTCGCGTAATCAGGAAGAGCACGCAAAACATTTGCGAGTTGTATTACAGAGATTGAGGGAGGAGAAGCTTTATGGAAAATTATCTAAGTACGAGTTTTGGCTCGACTCAGTGGCTTTCTTGGGGCACGTGGTGTCCAGCGAGGGTATACAGGTTGATCCAAAGAAGATAGAAGTAGTCCAGAATTGGCCTAGACCGTCCTCAGTCACAGAGATTCGTAGCTTTCTTGGGTTGGTAGGCTACTATCGCTGGTTTGTTCAGGGTTTCTCATCCATTGTGTCGCCCTTGACCAAATTGACCCAGAAAGGTGTTCCATTTGTATGGTCAGACAAGTGTGAGGAGAGCTTTCAAAAGCTCAAGACAGCCTTAACCACAGCTCTAGTATTGGTTCTACCATCAACTTCAGGTTCGTATACCGTATATTGTGATACCTCAAGAATTGGGATCGGTTGTGTACTAATGCAGGAGGGTAGGGTTATTGCTTATGCTTCTCGTCAGTTGAAGCCTCATGAGAAGAACTACCATGTGCATGATTTGGGGCTGGCTTCCATAGTTCATGCTCTAAAGATTTGGAGGCATTACTTATACGGCGTATCTTGTGAGGTGTTCACTGATCATCGTAGCCTTCAACATTTGTTCAAGTAAAAGGATCTAAATTTTAGGTAGCAGCGATGGTTAGAATTGCTCAAGGATTATGACATCACTATATTATACCATCTGGGAAAGGCCAATGTGGTGGCCGATGCTTTGAGCCGAAAGGCAGTGAGTAGGGGAGTTTGGCATACATTCCGATTGGGGAGAGACCCCTCGTAGTCAATGTCCAAACCTTGGCCAACAGGTTTGTGAGATTAGACATCTCGAAATCTAATCGGGTGTTGGCTTGCGTGATTTCTCGGTCTTCGTTATACGATCGCATCAGGGAGCGTCAGTATGACGATCCCCACTTACTTGTCCTTAAGGACAGAGTTCAACATAATGATGCTAAAGATGTAACCATCGGCGACGATGGAGTGTTGAGGATGCAGGGTCGGATTTGTGTACCCGATGTGGATAGGCTTCGGGAGTTGATTCTGGAGGAGGCCTATAGCTCGCGGTATTCCATTCATCCGGGTGCCGCAAAGATGTATCAGGACTTGAAACAACATTATTGGTGGAAAAGGATGAAGAAGGATATTGTGGGATTCGTAGCCCGGTGTGTCAACTGTCAGTAAGTAAAATACGAACATCAGAGACCGGGTGGTTTGCTTCAACAGATGGCTATTCCTGAGTGGAAGTGGGAGCGAGTCACCATGGACTTTGTTGTTGGGCTCCCACGGACTTTGAAGAAGTTCGATGCTATTTGGGTGATTGTGGATCGGCTGACCAAGTCCGTGCACTTCATTCCTGTGTGTACTACCTATTCTTCAGAACGGTTGGCAAGGATTTATATCCGAGAGATTGTCCGGCTGCATGGTGTTCCAGTTTCTATCATTTCATATAGAGGTACTCAGTTCACTTCACAGTTCTGGAAAGCCGTGCAGAGGGAGTTGGGTACTCAGGTTGAATTGAGCACAGCATTTCATCCTCAAACGGATGGGCAGTTCGAGCGTACCATTCAGATATTGGAGGACATGTTACGGGCATGTGCTATTGATTTCGGAGGCTCATGGGATGAGTTTCTGCCTCTTGCAGAGTTCGCTTATAACAACAGCTATCAGGCAAGTATTCAGATGGCTCCGTATGAGGCTTTGTATGGGAGGCGGTGTAGATCTCCGGTTGGTTGGTTCGAGCCCAGCGAAGCTAGGCTATTGGGGACTGACTTGGTTCAGGATGCTTTAGAGAAGGTGAAAACAATACAGGAGAGGCTCCGTACAGCACAGTCGAGGCAAAAGAGTTATGCCGATAGGAAGGTTCGAGATGTGTCTTACATGGTTGGTGAGAAGGTCTTGCTGAAGGTTTCGGCCATGAAAGGTGTTATGAGATTCGGGAAGAAAGGGAAATTGAGTCCTCGATTCATTGGGCCGTTTGAAGTACTTCAGAGAATCGGGGAGGTGGCTTATGAGCTCGCCTTTGCCACCCAGTCTGTCGAGTGTACACCTAGTATTTCATGTTTCTATGCTCCGGAAGTATATTGGGGACCCATCTCATATTTTCGACTTCAGCACGATTCAATTGGATGATAATTTGACCTATGAGGTGGAGCCAGTGGCAATTTTGGATCGTCAGGTTGGGAAGTTGAGGTCCAAGGAGATAGCTTCAGTGAAAGTTCAATGGAGGGGTCGGTCCGTGGAGGAGGCTACCTGGGAAACCGAGCAGGAGATGCGGAGCAGATACCCTCACCTATTTGAGACTTCAGGTATGTTTCTTGACTCGCTCGGGGACGAACATTTGTCTAAAAGGGGGAGAATGTGACGACCCGGACAGTCGTCTCGTGGGTCACTGCTCCATCTTCCCCATTTTCTATCTCATTATATTTCGTTATCTGTGTTTTACGTAACCAAGTTAAGTAGTTGCGTTCGGAGCGAATTTAGTAAGAAATAAGACACTTAGTCTCTTTCAAGAAGGGTTAAATCGAAAAAGTCAACCGGATGTTGACTTGTGAGTTAGGAGGCTCGGGTGTGAGTACCGATGGTTCGGTTAGTTTTGGGAGGTGATTTATGACTTAGGACTGTGATCGAAATTGGTTTTGGAGATCCGGTGTGGAATTAGGCTTGAATTGGTAAAGTTAGAATTTGGCGAATTCCGGTTGATAGGCGAAATTTTGATCCGAGGGTCGGAATGGAATTCTGAAAGTTGTTGTAGCTTCGATATGTGATTTAGGACTTGCATGCAAAATTTTGGGTCATTCGGACGAGGTTTGGTTGGGTTTAGATCAAAAGAGCGATTTAGAAAATTTTGAAATCCTTAGGCTTAAATCCGACGCAAATTGGTGTTGATAGGTTGTTTTGAACGTTCCGAAGGTTGGAAAAAGTTCGACTAGTGTTAAGGGATAGGTTGGCATGTTTGGTTGAGGTTCTAGTGGCCCCGGGTGAGTTGTGGGTGGTTAAACGGACTATTTGTAGTTGGAAGAAAAATTTGCAGAAAAACCAGAAGCTGAGAATGCGGTCGCATTTCTCAAATGCGGACCGCATATCTCGCAATGAGATAGATAACTCAAACAGATTTTGGGCAATGTTCGTGTCAGAAATGCGGTCGCATTTCTGAAATACGGACCGCATTTCACCATGCTAGGACCGCAGACTGAGACAGAAACCTGGACAAAATTTAACGTCAAGAATGCGGTCGAAAATGAGATTGCAAACCTGAAATGCGGACCGCAAACCATGCTTCGTGTTGAATTTGCGGTGAAGGCTAAGGCTATTTTTGCGATGGCCACGTCAAATATGCGGACCGCATACCTGTTCTGCGACAGATATGCAATCGCATATAGGGCCGGACAGGGGTGTTTTTGTCTCGATTTTTTGCCCCTTTATAAATAGAAATCAGTGCCCATTTGCCATGCAAAACCCATTTTTCCGTTACCCACGAGAGAAACACCTCCAAACACCATAAAATCACAGCAAATCAACCTTGAAACTATATCCAAAGGGCATTTACTTTGACAAATTCTTAAAAGAGGGGATTGTGGCCATCTTAAACAATGTTGGAGCCATAGAACTTGGATTGCAGCTAACCTTGAAAGGATTTCGGAAGACTTACAAGGGAAAGCATCAGGATTCGACGCACGTGGAGGCAAATTCGAAGGGCAAAGGCGTCGTGGGCTAGAGATTTAGCCGGTTGAGGTGAGTAGTGATTGTAAATGATGTGTTGAGGGTTTGAAACCCCGGATATTACACATCGTAGTGCTATATTGAAGTGAGGCACACGCTCGATGATGAGCGTAACGTCGTTTACTATTGGCGATTGTGACATGGTCCATCCCGATTGATGATTTTACTACGCAATTGATTTAAACTTACTTATTACCATCTTGTTTGGTGTCGATTGCCATATTTGGGCTTCGTGCCAATTGTTTGAACCCTCCGGGGATTTTTATCACTATTTCCTCACTATTTGTACTTATTACTTGAACTCAATCATGTGGTTTCCACTGTTGTACAACTCAGTCACTTTTTACTCAGTTTTGAGATTTACACAATATTTTAAATGATGTTTTAGGCTGAGAACTACTATTTTACTATGCCCGAGGGGCTTGTGATGATTTTCTGACTGAGCGGCCGAGGGCTAGATGTGAGGTTTTACTGAGTGATATGAGGCCGAGGGCCTGAGATCCTTTATGTGCCACGAGGTGGCTTGTGATTGATATGAGGCCGAGGGCCTGAGATACTCTATGTGCCACTAGGTGGCTTGATATAGCGCTTGGGCCGTAAGGGGCCCCTCCCGGAGTCTGTACACCCCCAGTGAGCGCAGAGTACCCAAAGATATTACAGTTGGTAACAATGACAACTGGTAATCAGAGATATTACAGTTGGTAACAATGACAACTGTAGGTTACAGTTGGTAACAATGACAACTGGTAACCAGAGCTGTGAGATTGATACTGAGTCCAGGGATATTACAGTTGGTAACAATGACAACTGTAGGATACAGTTGGTAACAACAGCAACTTGGTAACCAGAGCTGGGAAGATTTTAAAATGATTTCTTACTGACTTACGGTTTTCCAATAATGGTTTACTGCTTCATTATGCATTGCCTTGTGCTTTACGTGTTTCCTTTCTTTCAGTCATTATTTATATGTACTACTCACTGAGTTGGAAGTACTCACATTACTCCCTGCACCATGTGTGCAGATTCAGGCGTTATTGATTCCGCTCAGAGGCATTGACTACGACTGTCAGAGCGGTGATTCAGAGACTACGAGGTAGCTGTTGGCGTCCGCAGCCCCGTATCTCTTTTATTTGTTGTTTCCACTTTCTTCAACAATTTTGCCAGAGATATTGTAATAGTAATCTTGTTATTAGGATTTCATTAGTTGCTCATGACATTGTGACACCCCGGTTTGGGCTGTTATTGGGATGGTTAGTTATGTTCCGCAAATTTGTTGTTGTTAAATTATGTAAGTACCGTATTAACTGCTTAAAATGAGTTATGGTCTTTAATTGGCTGGCCTTGTCTTCACAAGAGGCGCCATCACGACCGGGTTGGGATTTTGGGTCGTGGCATTATCTGACCAATAAATCCTGTAATTATCATTCTGCATATAATCGTATCAGTATTCCTTTCACTAGTGGCTTTACAGGTAGTGGAATTCATCATCATCCTAAGAACTAAGATGTTAATCTGCCTATCAGTTAGTCCATCTAAGTTCCACTGATAAATGGCTTCCCCGCTATAACTGGTGTTAGTCTGGTTCCAGTCCCTTTCTTCCACTAATACATCTTGTGGAGTTGGTCTAGGGTAATAATAGGTATTTATTGGAGGTTTATTAGCATATCTGCTACTAGCATATCTCCTGCCTATTTTCCTAAGCTTATTAAGCTCGGACCACATAACTTTCTTATGGTCTTTAGAAGGATCTAAGATATTCTCAGAAAATTCGGAGGCCATCTCTAAAGGTTTTAAATCTAAACTAACTAGCTTATCAGTCACTAGTTTTTCTAAGTCTGCTTTGGACTTAAGGTGAAAACCTTCTATTTCAACAGGTCTCTGCATAAGCGCATCTATCACTGTTTTGCTCGAAGAAGCAATTGAATCTGGTATAACCTTTGTAGACCTTACTTTCATTGAGGTTTCCTTTGGAGTACTAATTTTCTTAACTAAGTCAATTAATTCTCCGATCTTAGAATCTAGTGAACTAATATGCTCACCTAAAACTTTCCCATATAAAGACATATAATTGTTTTGAGAAATTAATTTATTAATTTCTCCGGTGCTAATCGTCGCCACGTCATTATTAACGAATTTTTGAAAAGCAGTAAATGTTATGCCTGTATTATTAGGCAACACAAAGGATGCTTGTGGTGGGTAAATACCCTTTACTAGTTGTCTCCTGCTTTCTTTGTAAGTTCTTTCAAGAACTTTAACATATAATGGCACATAAGTAGTTATAAACCAAGGAACAAAGTATATCACTTTGTTATGCAAAGAACAAATTTCATAGAATTCTTGGGAAATATTCCTTTTATCATCAGCACTATAAGTGTCAAAGAACTAAGTTCTAAAATGGTTCCATTTATCACTAAACAATTCAGGCTGAATATGTTGTCGGGCCAGTGATCCTGGACTAAAATCAATTTTGTAAGGGATCATTAAACAGTATTAGGGTCAAAATCCATTTCGGATTGAGAAGGAATATCCTTATCTAAAGAATTATCATCCTGAACTATATTATTTCTATTATCAATTTTTATACGCTCTACTCGTTTATCAATATCGATAGTAGAAATTGTATGCAAAGAAGCAGCTTGGTTTAACCTGGCTGGACCATAAACTGGTTTACTGGAGCGTTATAAGATTGGGTTGAAGGCAAAGAAAGCCTTCTGCTGCCAGTAAAGGAATGCCTATAAGGCGTCAAAGACTTATTGTCTTCGAATTGAATACAAATTTGCCCTTCCAGGGTCTGGGAAATATGAGAATAAGCATAATTAGTAACAGTATCATCTTGTTGACTCGAAGATATTACTAAGTCTAAAATCCATGTAGAGGGAAAATTAATTTCATCCCATCTGATAGGTCTCCTAGTGGCGACCTTGGATTTAGCGAAATTAGTCTCAAATACTATAGACTGATTAGATGAATCTTTCAATTTGCAACGAGGATATAAAGTAGATAAAAATTTATAATAAATCCTATATGAAAAGCAGATAAGTTCAGATCCAGGTGCATAGTTATAACCATGCGTTTTAACATTTAGAGTTAAAGCATCCAGAATATTAACATCTGAAAGAGATAATTGTAAATTGGGTTGTGTATTGAAATATACGGGACCATAAGCCACCGTAGATTCAATTGAACCCATTAGAGACTGTCTAAAATTTAAATTTCTAGCATCTCTTAAGGCTGCCAAGAAGTCTCTGCTAACCCTTTAAAAGTTAATGGTTTGAAGGCAATTTGCACCATACCAATATGAACAAAATTATACTTATGTTTATAAACATCAATATCACGATTGTTTAACAAACGAATAGTCTGTTTTGAAGAATTTAAAGCAAGAGATTGTTCTGTCGTTTTTATTAGCTGTTTAGATGATAGTTTATCAAACCATACCAAAGTCATATATTTGTTTGATGGGGACTTGGGGAATGGTCCATTTGTTTAACAAATCTAACTTTTGAGGTATATCTACCTCTTCTAATCTAGTATTTTTAATACTAGAGTCTCCGGTGTCCATATTCATAAAGAGATCTATGTTGAATAGATATTTTCTTAATTCCTTAGTATGTTGATGTTGACCAGCATGTTGACCAAGATCTTGGTTGGCTGGTGGTAGTCCGCACGGCTTCACTAGACCGATCAAAATTGTATCCTTGCTTTGTTGACAAGAATCAAAATTAAGGGATTCTATGATATGAATCTTTAGCCTTATGATTATGTAAGTAATTAGCTGTATGGTAAACTTTTATCCAGGCAAGGGGCTGTCTGTAACTAAATATTGTGGTGACTTCAAACCATGTGTCTAGGACATCCCGAAGGATTCACTGGGATCTCAACGGCCTTAAACAACTCAAAATACACGGCCTTACCACCAGACGCTAGACGTAGCCACTAAGGCAAATCTGAAGTCTATAGTATATAGCACGACTGTACCACCATCTTGGAACCAAACTAAAGACTTACATAATATAAGTTAACTATTCATATTTAGAATCTCTTGATTTTAATTAAGTCTAGTACATCGTTAGTATGAAGCGAAGAAGTATCATATTCAACATAGATATAGATTTAGCCGGCTATAAGCCTGGCCATCGGAGAAAAAGAAGAAAAACAATTAACAGTACCTTAGAGTTGTGCCCTTGTGTCCAAAACTTGGATGTTTTCTGATTTCTCTATACAAAATGAAACTTGAACTTTACAATGAAAACTGTCCTCTTTTAGAGAGAAGGCAGAGGCCTCTATTTAAAGAAGAGAAAAGAATCTTTCTACAGTAATGCATAGTATTTTATAGTGCAGCTATCAATGCACAGTGACATGTATCACTGTCTTGGGTCCCACGATTATGACTTGTGGGGTCCTTCATCTTGTTTTGTCTGTTGGTCTCACGATTATGACGTGTGGGGTCCCCTTTTCATCTTGTCTTGCTAATCAATGGCTCTTTTTCCTTGGGTTGTATCCAGCTTTTTCATTTTTTGGAGAAATTCTTCAACATTTTGAAAGTCAACTTCGTTTACCGATTCTTCATTTTGTGCGTTTTTTAACATACTACTCTGATCTTCTTCGTTAATAAAATGGCTGGTGTCACTTTTCATTGAAGATCTGATTTATCAACAATTTGTTCGATCGATTGAAGTAAATTTCGTCGAACTCCTTCTAAATAGCGAGCTATTATTTCTTCTTTGTTGCCTTCTTGGAAATTGATCTTTCTAGCAACGTATTTAATGGAAGCATTTTCCATTATTACTTCTTTGGTCTTAGACTTACAAGTCTTTATGGCACCTTTAATATTATTGATTAACTCTTGTCCATGTAACTAATCTATTTTTGGGTCCTTTTTTATCAACTTGTCCCAAAAATTATTGAAGTACGTCCGATATAAGCAGGGGATGTCTTCTTCGGTATAATCGACTTCTGGTACTCATCTATGAATCCAAGGAATAGAAAATTCCAGAAAGAAATAGATAAGACCTATTTTTTCAGGCCAACATATATGATCTTGTTTTTATAGCACATCCAGATCAGGAGATACTTGTATCCATTCGCTGTATAACTGTCTAAAGGTTGTTGGCAATATTTCTATTGTTGGACTATGGTATGACCACCAGTTTAGAAACCAATTTGGTAGAGTTTTTGAGAATACTTTAGTACATACATTTATAAACCAAGTATGCTTATATTTATCATTATTATAAAATAAAACATCGTTAAAAGCCTGGGTATAATCCTAGTAAGTATAATTAAAACGTTTGTCGTCAAGAATCACTTTTCGTTCCTTCATGGTGGATGTTCCCCACTCTTCAGCAGATATAATCTGTTTGATAATAATCTTGGAGAAGTTATAAACATTTTCTTCTAGGGTATAACCTTGAAAGTGCTGGAATTCTGCATTGCCTGAACTTATCAGAATATTCTCATAGTATGATCGGGTTTTGTATGACTTGCCCAGGAAATATAATTTCTCAATCAAATACCTTTGAAGTATCTTCCAAGGTTCATCCTTCCACTGTAAATTGTGGTTTTCTAAAGGAAATATCATTTCCCTTTTTATCACTTTCTCGTAACTCTTGATATCATCAGAGTTTTCAACTGCCACATTTGCATAGGTAAGCGTGGTTCTCTGTGAGGCTAGATAAGCCTGCATTTGCTCGTATAACGGGCTGTTTTTCGGAATATCTTCCAAATTAATAGTGCTTGAGGATGATTCTCCTCTTTCTTGAGAAATCTTCTCATTTATTAATATCTTTCCACCCCTTTGTATTACAGGGGATGGTGGAGTGTAAGATCCTCGTCCACCTCGGCCTCTATAATGGATGTAGTTTCCTCGTCCTTTTCCTCTATCAGAGGAATTCTTGGACGGCCATTGATGGCTCATCGTGCACCTGAAAGAGGATATCTCGTTATTCATTTTGTAAATATTCTCTGGATAAAAAAATCAGGAAGGGAATTATCAACCCCCTTTTATAATTGATTTCAAAGTCAAATGGAGCTAATTGTGCTTATCATCTTGCGAATATCATTTTTGAGGCATCATGTTTAAAATATTTATTAAACATAAATTTTACTGCCTGTGCATCTGTCCTTATCAAGAATTTTTTATTATATAAATCATCTTGAAATTTTAAAACACACTTAACAATAGTAAGCATTTCATGGGCCACAGTAGCATACTTTTTCTGGGCCTCGGTCCATTTACCTGAGTAGTACCTTATCAGGTACTCTTTCTTGTCATGAGGGTTAACCTATTTTAAAATACCCCTTAAGCCAATATTAGAAGCATCTGTTTCTATAATCTTTTTCCATAAAGGATTAGCTAAGGCTAAACATGGAAGAGTAGCGACTTTTTTCTTCGCCTGTTTAACAATCTCAGTATGACTCTCAGTCCAAGGAGATTTATAGTCCTTTTTTAGCCTATCATATAAAGAAGCAAGATGTCAAGACATATTTTTATAAAAGGAGGTATATAATTTAAACTGCCAAGAAATCTCTGTAGCTGAGTTCTATCAGTAATTACATCGGGAAATTTTGATGCAAAATCTATAGCCCGTTAAATAGGCGTGATTTTACCTTGGCAAATATGCTGACCGAGAAAACGAATATTAGTCTGAAATAAGCTCATTTTTGGTTTCGATATAACTAAACCGTTTTGAATGAAAATTTCCTTTAAAATGTCTAAATGCTTATAATGCAATTCTAGAGTTTTTGAATAAACAAGAATATCGTCTATATAAACAATGATAAAATCTATATAAGGATTAAAAATATCATTCATGATTTTCTGAAATTCTGAAGGGGCGTTTTTCAAACCAAAAGGCATCACATTCCACTCATATTGCCCAAAGGGAACATTAAAAGCAGTTTTATAAGTATGTTCTTTAAATAACTGAATCTGCCAATAACCTGATTTTAAATCAAATTTCGAAAATATATTGGCATCATATAATCTAGAAAGTAGATCCTTCTTATTAGGGATCGGGCATCATAATCCATTTTAAAACCTTGTTTAAAGAGTTATAATTAATAACTAATCTAGGAATTCCTCGTTCCTTTTCAGCAGCATTATTAACATTAAAAACAGTACACGACCAAGGTGATCGAGAAGGTTTTATTAAATCTTTCTGTAATAAACTGTCAATTTCCTTTTTGCAGAACTCTACTAATTCAGAGTTCATTTGACAGGTAGTAGTAGTAGTAGTAGTAGTAGTAGTAGTAGTAGTAGTAGTAGTAGTAGTAATAATAATAATAATAATAATAATAATAATAACAATAATAATAATAATAATAATAATAATAATAATAATAATAATAATAATAATTACAGGGAAAGAAAATAGGAAATGAAAGCATATCAATCAATTTATGAAAATGAACTCAAACGTCACTATCAGAAAGCTCGGAATAACAAACCTCGTAATCTCATATAAAAATGCTGGAATTAACACAACAGCAACAACAAGTATAGCACACAAAATCCGTTGTGGCGCGCAACTCGACCCCACCGTAACATCCTTTATCAATATAAGTATAACGTAAACAATCCGTTGCAGCGCTCAACCCGATCCCACCGTAACATCCGTTATCAATATCATAATCCTCCCTTATTACACCATATCATCATTTATCAATATCAATTATTATGTACACAAACCGTTGCGGCGCGCAACCCGATCCCACCATATCATTATTTACCAATATCATAATCCTCCGTTATTCCACCATTTCAATTTATTATCCTTCAATTCCCGTTGCGGCGTGCAACCCGATCCACAAACAATTTCAAGAAACATAAATAATCCAATAACTCAATTTACAAGAACTTCTACAATCAAAGGGTATGAGTGAAAGGCAGTAAAGGAACCACATAATAATCAAAGAAATGCAACAAATATTATAAAAATAATAGGACAAGTGAAGCAAATAACAATTAAGGTGTGCAAGTAAAACAGTTACGGCAAGTAGCAAATAAGCACGAAGTCATGGAAGGGACAGTGACAAATAACAAATTTACAGCATAGAAAGCAATTAAGGTATGTAACAATTAAAGCATGGAATGAGATAATTCATGAAGTACGAGAAACATGGAAATAAATATTTTGACAGTGTATATACACTCTTCACCTCGCATATATGTCGTTTTCTCAAATAATCCACACAACACATAGTTCACAAGTTCTTAATTTCCTCAAGTCAAGGTTAGATTCAACAGTTACCTCGCTCCACAATCAAATCAAAGCTCAACCTGGGCCTTTCCTCTAAAATTCACCTCCAAACCAATTGAATCTAACCAAATATAGTTCAAAAAATACAAAATAAGCTTTAGAGCTACCCACGAGTGAAAAAGGTGAGCAAAAGTCAACCTCGGGCCCACTTGGTCAAAATCTGAGATGTGGACCAAAACCCAATTACCCATTCACCCCCCAGCCCGATTATGTGATTTGTTTCGAAATCCAACCTCAATTTGAGTCCTAAATCTCAATTTTACAAAAATTCCTAATTCTATCCAAATCCCTAATTTCAACCATGAAAATCCTAAATTTGATGTTGAAATATCATGAAATGTAATGGATAATTGAAAAGAAAAGGATTAAAGTCACTTACCGATAAATTTGGGAAGAAAAGTTTCTTAAAAAATCGCCTCTAGAGTGTTTAGGATTGAGAAATTGAGAGAAATGAGCTAAGTCTCGATTTTCCCCTCTTTTACCCAGTTGCGGATGTCGCAATTGCGATGTCTTGTTCGCAATTGCGAACATCGCAAATGCGAGGCAAGGGTCGCAAATGCGAACCCTGCCTCAGAGCCACAGAAGTCGCAAATGCGACATTTGGTTCACAAATGCGAACTCCCAACCTTCCCAAATGCGGACATTCCTTTGCAAATGTGAAGGTAATCCAAGAACACACTGAGTCGCAAATGCAACTCTAAGATCGCAAATGCGACCACTGTTAATTCGCAAATGTGAACAGCCTCCTTGCAAATGCAAGGCTACCCAGTCCAACCCATGCTATCAAATGCAAACACTTGTCCGCAAAATCGAGGTTCGCAATTGCAAGTCAGACCTCGCAAATGCGAGATCTGCAACAGAGCACCAGCAACAAACGTGCACCACCAATCCTAGCATTAGCCAAACTCATCTGAAACATGTCTGAAACTCACCCGAGCCCCTCGGGCTCCAAACCAAACATGCACACAAGTGTAGTAACATAATACGAACTTGCTCCCAAATCACAAAAATAACATCTAAATCTACAAATCAATTCCCAAAACAAATAAATTTTCAAAGTGAAACTCAAGAACACTAGAATCATATTTAGGCTTCCGAATCATGTCAAATCAATTCCGAATTGAACCAAATTTTACAGATAAGTTCCAAACAACAATACGGAACTATTCCAAGTTTCAACATCAAAATCCGAACCCGTTAGCTGAGAAGTCAATTTACGGTTAAACTTAGTGATTTTCAACTTTCAAAAATGTTAGTTTTCGGCAAAATGAGTCAAAACAAGTTAGGGACTTCCTAATTCAATTCCGGGCATACGCCCAAGTCCCAAATCACGATAGGGACCCATCGGGACCGCCTAAATACTGATCTGGGTTTGTTTACACAATTTGTTGATTGTAGTCAACTAAAAATATTTTTAAGGAAAAAATTCACATTTTCTTAAATTTTTCACATAAAGACTTTCCGGAACAAGACACGGATCTGCGCACGCAAATCAAAGAATGTTAAACGGAGCTAATCGATGTCTTGAAACAAGAAAATAGAGGCTGAATTTCAAAATGACCTATTAGGTCATCACATTCTCCACCTCTAAATCAAACGTTTGTCCTCGAACAGACGTAGAAAAGTATCTGAACTAGTGAAAAGGTGTGGGTATCTACTCCGTATGTAGGACTTGGACTCCAATGTAGTTGCCTCGATCGGCCAACCTCTCCATGACACTCTAACTAATGGGTAACTCTTAGACCTCAACTTGAGGATCTGTAGGGCTAGAATGGCCACCAGCTCCTCCTCATAAGTCAAATCCTTGTCCAATTAGGCTGAGCTGAAATCTAATACATGGGACGGATCGCCGTGATAGTTTCGGAGCATGGAGACATGGAACACCGGGTGGGCTGCTGATAAACTAGGTGGCAATGCAAGCTTGTAGGCCACCTCAACCGCTCTCTCAAGAATCTCAAGAGGTCCAATATACCTAGGGCTCAACTTGCCCTTCTTTCTGAACTTCATCACACCCTTCATGGGTGAAACCTGTCCTCTCTCCAACCATGAATGCAACATCATAAATTCTACGATCGACATAACTCTTCTGCCTGGACTGAGTTGTGCGAAGTCGATCCTGAATCATTGACCTTTTCCAAGGCATCCTAAACCAAATCGGTACCCAAAAACCGAGCCTCTCCCGAATCAAACCAACCAACTGCCGGATGACACCGTCTCCCGTATAATGCCTCATAGGGAGCCATCTGAATGCTCGATTTGTAGATGTTGTTTTAGGCAAGCTCCGGAAGTGGAAAGAACTGATCCTAAGAACCCCCGAAATCCATAACACAGGCGCGAAGCATATCTTCCAATATCTGAATGGTTCGCTCGGATTTTCCGTCCGTCTGGGGGTGAAATATTGTACTCAACTCAACCCGTATGCCTAACTCATGCTAAACGGCCCTCCAGAAGTGCGAGGTGAATTGCGTACTCCGATCAAAAATGATGGGCACCGACACACCGTGAAGACCAACGAACTCACGGATATATATCTCAACCAACCGTTTTGAAGAATAGGTAACTACTACTGGAATGAAATCTGCCGACTTGATCAACCTGTCCGAAATGACCTATACTGCATTTAATTTCTTCGAAGTTTGTGGGAGCCAACAAGAAAATCCATGGTAATACACTCCCACTTCCACTCGGGAATCTCAAGCTTCTGAAGCAAACCGCAGGCCTCTGATGCTTGTATTTGCTGACAATTCAGACACCGAGCCACATATGTAACTATACCCTTCTTCATTCTTCTCCACAAATAATGCTGCCTCAAGTCCAGATACATCTTGGCGGCACCTGAATGAATGGAATACCGCAAACTGTGGGCCTCCTCAAGAATCAACTAACGAAGCCCATCCACATTGGGCACACAAATCCGACCCTGTATTCGCGACACCCTATTATCTCCAATAGTAACCTTCTTGGCAGCACTGTGCCACACTATGTCCTTAAGGAAAACAAATGGGGGTCGTCATACTGACGCTCTCTGATGCACTCATACAAAGAAGATCGAGAGACCGTGCAAGCTAGAACATGACTGGGCTCCGAAACATCTAACCTCACAGACTGATTGGCCAAGGCCTGAACATCTGATGCTAACGATCTCTCACCAACTAGAATATACGCAAGGCTACCCATACTCACAGCCTTTCTACTCAAGGCATCGGCCACTATATTAGCCTTCTCAGGATCATACAAATTGGTGATATCATAGTCTTTCAATAGCTCCAACCACCTCCACTGCCTAAGTTGAGATCGTTTTTCCTGAACAAATACTGGAGACTCTGATGATCTGTGAATACCTCACACGACACGCTGTAGAGGTAATGCCTCCAAATCTTCTGTGTTTGAACAATGGCTGCCAACTCTAAGTCATGAACAAGGTAATTCTACTCATGAACCTTCAACTGCCGCAACGCGTATGCAATCGCCCTACCATCCTGCATCAATACTGCACCGAGCCCAATACGTGATGCATCACAATACACCATGTAGGATCCTGAATCTGTAGGAAATACCAACACCGAAGCTGTAGTCAAAGCAGTCTTAAGCTTTTGAAATCTTGCCTCACATATGAACTTGCTCGCACAATCAAATCACCAAAATAACATCTAAATCTACGAATCAATCCCCAAAATGAATGAACTTTCAAAGTGAAACTCAAGAACACTAGAATCATATTTAGGCGTCCGAATCATACCAAATCAATTCTGAATTGAAATAAATTTTACAGACAAGTTCCAAATAGCAATACGGAACTATTCTAAGTTTTAACATCAAACTCCGAACCCGTTAGCTGAGAAGTCAACTTACGGTCAAACTTAGTAATTTTAAACTTTCAGAAATGTTAGTTTTCGACAAAATGAGTCAAAACAAGTTAGGGACTTCCTAATTCAATTTCGGATATACGCCCAAGTCCTAAATCACGATACGGACCCACCGGGACCGACAAAATACTGATCTGGGTCTTTACACAAAATATTTACCATAGTCAACTCAAATCATTTTTAAGGCAAAAATTAGCATTTTCTTAGATTTTTCACAAAAGTCTTTTTGAAACAAGACAGGGACTATGCATGAAAATCGAGGAATGCTATACGGAGCTAATCAAGGCCTCAGAACACGGAATAGAGGCTAAATCTCAAACTGACCTACTGGGTCATCACAACTATGGTGGTTCTCTTTAATTGCTTCCTTTATGTTATCTCTCTACTTACAATTTGACATTAGTCAATGTTATTAACATGTTTCGTATGAGTTATTTCTCCTTCTTCCATTACTTCTCGTTATTATGTTTTCATTCTATTTATTATGTCTTAGTAGGTATCTTGAATTGGCCTCGTCAACACTCTACCGAGGTTAGGCTTCATACTTATTAGGTACCGCTGTGGTGTACTCATACTACGCTTTTGCATATCTTTTTGTGCAGATCCAGGTACATCTGCTCGTGCTCGGCGTTAGTGTTTGATTGTAGTTGTTTGCCTAAGACTTCATGGTTACCTGCTCGGCATCTGCAGGCCTCAAAGTCACCTTTGGTTATCCTTATAGTATTGTTGTTTCCTTTATTAGACAGTGTTGTAGTAGGTCAATAAGAGCATTCTGCAGAAGCTTATGACTCAGTCTCAACGAGTTTTGGAAGCATTGTAGTTGTGTTTCAGTTATCGAGATATTTATGAGAACTGTTAGTTTACATCGTGTCTTCTTTTAGAGACTAGGTTTATAGGTTCATAGGTTCATAGATTTAGATTTACATCGTGTCTTCTTTTATGAGCATAATCTCTCATTGTTAGGCTTACTTAGTCTTAGAGACTAGGTGCCATCACAACATCCTATGGAGGAAAAACTGGGGTCGTGACAAGTTGGTATCAGAGCTCTAGGTTCATAGGTGTTACGAGTCATAAGTAATTTTAGTACGTTGTGGATCGGTATAGAGAAGTCTGTACTTATCTTCGAGAGGCTACGAAACTGTTAGGAAAAACTTCACTTCCTTGATTCCTTATCGTGTGAATTGGCTGACTTCAAAATCCAAATCTTTGACTTTCTATTCTCTCACAAATGATGAGGACATGCACTGCTGGGTCGGACGATCAGACACCCGCGCCCCTTGCTAGAGCCGCGAAAGGCTAGGGCTGGGGCAGAGGCTGAGGAGGGGCACGTGGTGCAGCTAGAGCCCCTTCCTGAGCTGTGACAAAGGAGCCACCAGTAGCTCCAGTTGGGGGACAGGCACCCAAGGTGCCTGTTGCCACCCTACACATCAGGAGACCCTCGCACAGTTCTTGAGCATGTTCGGTACTCTAGCTCAGGCGGGGCTGATTCCACTTGCACCAGCCACATCTCAGGTTGGGGGAGGAGCTCAGACTCCCGCGGCCTGTACTCCAAAGCAACAGGCCCATGTTGATTAAGTCCTAGAGGTTATGCCAGCGCAGCCTGTTGTTCTAGTTCAACCCGAGGTTAGGGCAGTAGCATCTGAGGAGGAGGAGCTTAGACTTGAGGGGTTCAAGAAGTATCATCCTCCTACTTTCACCGGCTTAGCTTTACATGATGCACATGATTTTCTAGAAAAGTGTCACCGTATTCTCCACACCATGGGTATTATGGAGATGCGCAGAGTTGCTTTTACTACATTCTAGCTGTCGGGAGCAGCATATCAGTGGTGGCGGGTTTACGAGGAGGGTAGCCCAGTTGATGCAGCTTCACTTACATGGACTCAATTTTCAGAGATGTTTTTGAGAGAGTTTGTTCCCTAGATCCTTTAAGATGCATGGAGCGCGGACGTTGAGCAGCTGCGCTAGGGTACTATGTCAGTGTCAAAGTATGCTGTCAGATTCAGTGATTTGTCCATACATGCACCTACCTTAGTTTCTACAGTTAGGAAGCAAGTATGTAGATTCATCGAGGGGCTCAACTACGGTATTAGGTTCAGCATGGCTCGAGAGTTGGAGACAGATGCACCATATGAGCAGGTGGTAGAGATCGCACGGAGGTTGGAGGGTATGCGGGGCCTTGAGAGAGAGGACAGGGAGGCCAAAAGGCCTCGAAGTACTAGAGGATTTAGTGGTGGCCACGCTGCAGCTAAAGCCCGTCATGGTAGAGCCTATGTGAGACGTCCAATTCATTCAGCACTTCAAGCTTCTAGCGGTGCTCCGATTATTCCGAGGTCTCACATTGCACACATTGCTCAATCATTTTCTAGTGCACCTCCTACATGGGGTGCCTTCAGCGATCAGTCCAACCACGGGGCCTGAGCTAGTCCCAGTAGCCACACCCACCGAGAGATTTCTTTGAGTGTGGTGATACCTTTCATATGGTGAGGGACTGCCCCAGACTCAAGAGGGGTGCCCTCAACAGACTACTCAGCCTCCACAGATTAAGTCAGGTCCACAGACTTCACAGGCCATGGTTGCTGCTCCAGTTGTCGCTCCACCCCCACACTCATCTAGGGGTGGGGGAAAGACGGGTAGAGGTCGCCCTAGAGGGGGAGGCCAGGCCAGATTCTATGCTTTTTTAGGTAGGACGGAGGCAGTTGCTTTAGACGCAGTCATCACAGGTATGGTTTCAGTTTGTAATAGAGATGCATCAGTCTTATTTGATCCGGGATCCACTTATTCATATGTGTCATCTTACTTTGCTCCGTATTTGGATATATCACGTGATTCTTTGAGTTCTCTTATTTATGTGTCCACGCATGTGAGAGATACTATTATTGTGGACAATGTGTATCGGTCGTGTTTAGTTTTTATTGGTGGTTTTGAGACCATAGTTGATCTATTGTTTCTCAGTATGGTAAAACTTTGATGTGATCTTGGGCATGGACTGGTTTTCTCCCTATCATACTATTCTAGATTGTCATGCCAAGACGGTGACATTGGCTATACCAGGTTTTCCGCAGTTAGAGTGGAGGGGTGCATTGGATTATGTTCCTAGCTGGGTTGTGTCATTTCTAAAGGCTCAGTGGATGGTTGAGAAGGGGTGTGATGCATATCTAGCCTTCGTAAGAGATGTCAGTGTTGATACTCCCACCGTTGAGTCAGTTCCAATAGTGAGGGACTTCCCAGATGCATTTCCAGCAGATCTTCCGGGCATGTCGCCCCATGAGGATCGTGCTTCAGACCTTGAGAGAGAAGAAGTTGTATGCAAAATTCTCAAAGTGTGAATTCTAGCTTGATTCGGTGGCATTTTTGGGCCATGTGGTGTCGAGTGAGGGGATCAAGGTAGACCTGAAGAAGATTGAAGTAGTTCAGAGTTGGCCCTAACCGTCTTCAGTAACTGAGATTTGGAGTTTCTTGGTTTGGCCAGATATTACCGCTGTTTTGTTGAGGGTTTCTCATCCATTATTGCACTTATGAACAGATTGACCCATAAGAGTGCTCCTTTCAGATGGTTCGAGGAGTGTGAGGTGAGCTTTCAAAAGTTCAAGACTGCTTTAACTAGAATCTAGTGTTGGTGTTGCCTACGGGTTCATGATTTTACACTGTGTACTATGATGCCTGGCGTGTTGTGCTTGGCGCGGTGTTGATGCAAGACGGTAGGGTGATTGCCTGCGCATCTTGGTAGCTGAAGACTCATGAGAAGAATTACCCGGTCCGCGACTTGGAATTGGCAGCTATTGTTCATGCATTGAAGATTTGGTGGCACTATTTGTATGATGTCCCATGTGAGGTCTATTCCGACCAGTGGGGTCTCCAGCATCTTTTCAAGTAAGAGGATCTTAATTTGCAGCATCAGAGATGGTTAGAGTTGCATAAAGGCTATGATATCACTATTCTATATCATCCTGGGAAGGCCAATGTGGTGGCCGATGCCTTGAGTCAAAAAGCGGAGAGTATGGCTTAGTTATTCATATCTACCGGCAACAAAGAGGCCTCTAGCCCTAGATGTTCAGGCCTTGGCCAATCAGTTTGTTAGATTGAATGTTTTGGATCCCAGCTGGGTTCTTGCTTGTGTGATTTCTTGGTCTTCTTTATATGATCGCATCAGTATGACGACCCCAATTTGCTTGTACTTAAGGACGTAGTACAGCATGGCGATGCCAAGGAGGTTCTCATTAGAGATGACGTTGTGTTGCGGATGCAGGGCCTATATATGTGCCCAACGTGGATGGGTTGGTTGAGTTGATACTTGAAGAGGCCCACAGTTCTCGGTACTCCATTCATCCGGGTGCCGCTAAGATGTAGCAGGATTTGAGGCAGCATTATTGGTGGAGGATAATGAAGAAATACATAGTGAAGTATGTAGCTCGGTGCCAAATTTTTCAGCAAGTGAAGTATGAGCATCAGAGGCCAAGCGTCTTGCTTCAGAGACTTGAGATTCCCGAGTGGAAATGAGAGCGTGTTACCATGGATAGGTTGACCAAGTCGGCTCATTTTATTCCGGTGGTGACTACCTATTCTTTAGAGCAGCTGAATTAGATCTATATCCGCGAGATTGTCCGACTTCATGGCGTGACGGTATCCATCATCTCTGACTGGGGCACACAGTCTACATTGCATTTCTGGAGAGTTCTGCAGCGTGACTTAGGCACACATGTTGAGTTGAGTACAGCATTTCACCCCTAGACGGATAGACAGTCCTAGTGCACCATTCAAATATTAGAGGATATGCTTCGTGCATGTGTTATGGATTTCGGGGGTTCTTGTGATCAGTTTTTGCCACTTGCGGAGTTTGCCTACAAAAACAGCTACCGATCGAGTATTGATATGGCTTCTTACGAGGCCCTATATGGGCGATGATGTCGTTCTCCAGTTGGTTGGTTTGAGCCGGGAGAGGCTAGGTTGTTAGGCACGAATTTGGTTCGAGATGCCTCGGAGAAGGTCAAGTTGATTCAGGATCGGCTTTGTGTCGTGCAGTCTAGACAGAAGAGATATGCTGATCGAAAGGTTCGTGATGTAGCATTTATGGTTGGAGAGCGGTCTTTCTCCGAGTTTCACCCGTGAAGGGTGTGATGAGGTTCGGGAAAAAGGCCAAGTTGAGCCTTAGGTATATCGCGAGGATTGGTGAGGTGGCTTACAAGCTTGCACTGCCACCTAGCTTAGCTGCAATTTATCCGGTATTCCATGTTTTTATGCTTCAAAAGTATTATGGTGACCCGTCTCATGTTTCAGACTTCAGCTCAATCTAATTGGACAAGGATTTGACTTATATTGAGGAATCGGTGGCTATCTTGGACAGACAAGTCCAGAAATTAAGATCAAAGAACATTGCTTCAGTGAAAGTTCAATGGAGGGATCATCCGGTCTAGGAGGCGACCTAGGAGACTGAGCACGACATGCGGAGTCGTTATCCTCATCTATTCATCACTTCAGTTATGTCCTTATGCACGTTCGAGGACGAATGTTTGTTTTAAGAGGGGGAGAATGTAACGACCCAACCGGTCATTTTATGTGATTACACCCTGTTTCCCCTTTTGATGCTTCACACATATGTGTTTATGATTTTATGGCTTTTGGGGTTAATTAGTTTCGTTCCGGAAAAATTTCGGGTTGATTTGGACCCTTTGATTCTTGGTTTAGAAACCTAAGTTGTTGACAAATGGTTGACTTTTGTGAAAAAGGCCCTGAAATGGTATTTTGATGGCTCTGATAACTTCGTATCATGATTTTGGACTTGGACGTATGCCCGGGCTTGGATTCGGAAGTCCGTAGGTTGATTCATGTTGTTTTGCCAAAATATGGCAATTTAAAGTTGAAAAGTTTGACTGTAGATTAACTTTTAGCTATCGAATTCGGAATTTGATTTTGAGATTTGAAATAGGTCCATTATACTATTTAGAACTTGTTTGCAAAATTGGTATCATTTGGAGTTGAATTGATAGGGTTCAGACGCTTAGTTGCAATTCTAGAAGTTTTTGAAATTTACTTTGAAAATTATGTGTTTTGGTGTCCAATTTGTAGTTTTAGACATTATTTTTGTGTTTTGATCTCAAACGCGAGTTTGTATGATGTTTTTAGACTTGTGTGGATATTTGGTTTGGAGCCCCGAGGGCTCGAATGAGTTTCGGGCATGTTACGGAATGAATTGAACTGAAAACAGAAAATCTGGTGTGCTGGTGCTCTAATGTCGCAATTGCGAGCACCAAACTTGCATTTATGAACACAACAGAGGGTTCTCAGGTGTCACAATATTCGCATTTGCAAAGAGTAGGCCTGAGCTGGGTAGTTTGCATTTGTGAAGGGACAGGATTCGCATTTGCGAACCCATTTGTCGCATTTGCGAAGTCCCTGTAGGTTGGGCAATTGCCGCATTTGCAAGGAATTCTTCGCAATTGCGATGGTTCATAATTGCAAACCCATGTCGCATCTGCCACATCTGCAGCTGATCAAAAAGGGTTGACTTTTGTTGACCTTTTAGAAAAATTATAAAGATCGTAGATTTATCTATTATAATTGTTTTCCCTTGCATTGTTTGATGATATTAAGTCAATTTTGGTTAGATTTGAGCCGTGTGAAGGCGAATTTTAGGGGAAAAGATATTTTCAAGGGTTGATTTGTCCTAGTTGAGGTAAGTATCTTGCCTAACTTTGTGTGGGAGAAACTGCCACTTAGGATTTGGGATTGATTGTGTTGTTTGTGTTATGTGAAAGTTGTGTACGCAAGGTGGCGAGTGAGTTCTCGGGTTATACATGGCATTTGATCGGTTTAGGCTACTTAGACTTTTTCCATGCTTTAATTGAATTGTCATATCATGTTTGAAATTCTCATAGTCAATCTACTCTTACGTGTGTTAGTCTATCCTTACATGCCTTAAATGTTCTTGTTAACACTTGTTCTACATCTTACTTAATATTTTGCTTTTATGCTTTAGTTGAAGTTGTTGACTCTTTTATTGTTACATGTTATCTCTTCCATTGTTTATTTATCATTATTTAAAGTCATTGTTACATGTTATCTCTTCCACTGTTGACTTATCCTTATTTGAAGTCATTATTACATGTTATCTCTTCCATTGTTACTTATTCTTATTTGAATCGTTACATGTTATCTCTTCCATTATGAGTTATTCTTATTTAATATTTTGGTTACACATTATCTCTCTTATTGTTGAGTTATTGGTGTTGAAGTTGTGAAAGCCGTTATCACATTGAGGCGAAGTTGTTAATTGTTGAGATATTCTTTCTTGTTGAGAAATTTACATGTATTGTTATTGTTGATAAACCTGTACACATTGTGGATGAGCCATTGGCTGCTGTTGTGAAACATTGATATTGTTGATTATTGGCAAGTTGTGGGCACTTGTGGTGCGAGTTGTTATTATGATGTGATATCGATGCGCATGTGCCGGTATAAGGATAGGGGTTAATGTGCATGTAGCGGCATAAGGTGGGACTTATGTGCGTGTTGCTTGTAAGGAAATTACCTGAAACCACGCAGCGTCATAAGGTGGACTAAACTGCATGTAACTATTTCGGAAAAAATATTTTCAAATCTATTTAAATGCAAGGCTCACGCAGCTGTATAAGGAAAGATTGTGATTTAAATTGAGAAATGTTAATACGAGGCGGTACCTCGATTATGATTCTTGTTGTATACTGGGCAGTACCTCGGTTTTGAGTCTTGTTGTGTACGAGGCGGTACCTCGTTCTTAATTCTTGTTGTTTATCTCATGTTGTAAAGAGTTATTAGTGAAACACTTCTTGTTGCTTTTATTGTTTCTTGTCTTATCAGTTTGGATCTGTATTTGACTATGGTGGTTTTCTTTAATTGCTTCCTTTATGTTATCTCTATGCTTACAGTTCTGGCATTAATCTATGTTATTAACTTGTTTCGTATTAGTTATTTCTCTGCCTTCCATTACTTCTCGTTATTATGTTTTCATTCTGTTTGTTATGTACTAATAGGTGTCTTGACCTGACCTCGTCACTACTCTACCGAGATTAGGCTTGATACTTACTGAGTACCGCTGTAGTGTACTCATACTATGCTTCTGCACATCTTTTTGTGTAGATCCAGGTACATTTGCTCGTGCTGGATGTTAGTGTTTGATTGTAGTTGTTTGCTGGAGACTTCAAGGTATACCTGCTCGGCGTCCGCAGCCTCAGAGTACCTTTTTATCCTTATAGTATTGTTGTTTCCTTTATTAGATAGTGTTGTAGTAGGTGTTTTCGAATATTCTGTAGAAGTTTATGACTCAGACTCACCGGGTTTTAGGAGCATTATAGTTGTGTTTCAGTTATCGAGATACTTATGAGAATTGTTAAATTACATCGTGTCTTAGCTTTTATTTCTGTCATAATCTCTCATTATTAGGCTTACCTAGTCTTAGAAATTAGGTATCATCACGACATCCTAAGGAGATGAAATTGAGGTCGTGACACACACACACACACACACACACACACACATATATATATATATATATATATATATATATATATATATATATATATATATATATATATATATATATATATAT